>CABFWO010005783.1:0-42666 GCA_902155825.1 Timema genevievae | reverse complement strand
TGCACAGAAGCCTCCCCTTTTAGTCGCCTCTTACGACAAGCAGGGGTTACTGCGGGACTATTCTAAACCCCGTCCCGCAGGGGGACTAATGCTATAGAGTAAGTTAGTAAATGGTTTTTGAAAGTGTATTAAAAGCAGGATGTAAAAAAATTGTATTTGGGTATTTAAGAACATATAAGTTTACATTACCATTAATTTAGTTAGAATTGCTAGTTTCCGTTTTTAAAACATATTAAATGTACTTTTGAGGAACCAAAAGTTAAGTTTTTAATCTCTCCTAAGTGTACTTATAAAAGGGATTAAATATTAATATTTGATTTGATATCAAGGTTTTATTGTATTTAATGGTAGAAGATTGAACTTGCTACTGTTACATATTTAGCTTTAGGCCTATCATTATTAATATTTTCAAATTAGTTAAATAGTTGTTGATGTTTAGCGACTCGACTCTACGCAGTCATTTAAGAAATAAAGTAATGTTTTATTTTTAAAAAAATCCACTTAAATCCCCTTAGTGGAAAATAAACAAAAAATTGTCTTCTCTGGACAGCAGATTAATTTAATATATATAAAATACAAGGATAAAGCCACGTATATTAAAAAAATCTCAATATGAGAGAATAACAAAATTTAATACTCGAGTAAAGACTCAAATGTCAAAAATCAAGGTTTTTCTATCAGCGACCACTAGCGACGTCTATCCCAATGAGGGCTTTAAAACACCTCACCTTCAGGTATTTACTCGAGTTGAAAATCGAATAAAAGTTTCAGGAACCTAATTGTTGTGGAGACCGGTAAAATAACACTGTTTTTTTTTAACACAGCGTCTTACTAATTATGCTAATGGTTTTAGAGATTAGGAAGGTTATATTTAGAAGAAGTCATTTTGGTCGCAGAAAAACGAGAGCCACTACTCGACGCTTAAGTTCATGGAGCGCACATTATCTACACTACTATTGACCGCAAAGTACAACTTAGAATATATCTCTGAGGCACCCCATTTTCTTGAATAAAATCTCCCTAGTTAAACATTTTTTTTTAATAATCCATATCTTCAGGTAGCATCATAAGCCTTAAGTCAAAACAAAACAGCCAAGTGTACGATGTTTGCGGAAGAAGGCATCACGAACCACTGTCTATATAAACAAGATGATCCAACGTGGATCGGTTTCGGAAAAAAAAACTACATTGAACAATAGATAAAATACTGTATAAACTAATCACTCGTGGCGTTTTTCCTAAATGGTTTTCTACATGAAAGTACATTTCCTTTTAACCCTACCGTTCCCATTTCCACCAAATTGGTATATATTTACGGAATATGCGGGAACTGGCATTAAAACGTGATGCAATATATACACATACATATTTATATAAAGTATAAAGTGCACTTTTGCTTTATAAATATTTTACCCAACTTTCCCTACCAGAAAACGATGAGATAAGGTCTTATATCTTGATTGTTTTCTCTGTTTGTGTATCTCACCTATGCAGTTGCGGATTTAGACAGTTTAGGTTGGTACACAGTCGGGGTGTTTCTGGAAAGCCTCTGGTTTTTACTTATTTCTATACTGATTCGTTTACTATGTAGATTACAAATTATCTATGAAGTTATATCCAATATAACTCCTCAGCCTTCTTTATATATTTATATATATATATATAATAAAATAAAATACTAAAAAACTTTTGGGCTGAAGAGTTGTATTGGATCTAATTCCATGGAGAATTTGGAATCTACATTATAGTAAACGAAAATGCATGGGTGGAATATAAAGAAAGCATTCATAATATAAAACATTTTCTCATAATTTTGGGGTAGGGAAAGTTGGGTAAAATATGTAGAAAATAAAAGTGCGCTTTATACTTTGTATTGCTATATTCACAGCTAAATGTCCTTTAATCTTGTGTTCACAGGGCCTGTTGTCTGTCGAAACATCAATATGATTATAGCACCTAACCGAGAGATAAAACCCGTATCGGTAGACGCGTGAACTAAACTTCAAACTCGTCTAGTTTGATTTGGCGGTGACTGGAAGGTTGGGGTTCAAGTCCCAGCAGGGTGTATTAATTTATTTCCCTAAATCGATGAGGAAATGATGATCGTGGGATTGGGTATTTTGTCCTTTATATATAAAAAAAGTTAGTTTTAAAGTCATGTGCTGATAAAAATCAGCTCGCTCTAAGAGTGCACTTTAAATATTTATAGTAAAAAAAATAGCAAATTGTCTTGTCTAGAGAGAGTGGCGTGTTTAAAGTTACGTCACATTCCTATCTTTACTTGAACTTGAGGTTACAGTTTCACGGCCATCGCGGTTCAAAGCATCACGGGAAATGTTCCTTCAGTGGTTTCCTGCTCAAGGTTGTGATAGACATTCTCACTTTCTCTCGACTCCTCGAAGAGAGAAAGTATTGTGTTCAAACTCATGTCAACGTTTCATGACCCCATGAAACCAAAAAATGTTGCTTTCGCGATGCCGCCTGTCTTTGTTTGTCTAATCTTGGCCCAAGAGCTGAAACTATTTTACCGATTGGGCTAAAACTTAGTATTCAGGGATTTAATAAGGTTCACCCAAAAGATTTTTGGAATTAGATAATCAACCCTAAAATTAAGGGGAAAAAATATATAGTAGTTTAAATCAGCATTAACGATTTTGATTTAATTTTGTATTTAGGCACTGATCAACTTTACAAACAAAATAGAAACTCTCATTTTCTCATGAAAATTACCTTTGGGGGTACTTTACACAAACGTAAATTAACAAGTTTCCTCAAATTCCCCCAACAATTTGAGATAAGAAATAATTTATCGGGGTAAGGTCTTAATAATATTAAAAATAAAAATATTTAATTTGAAATTTGTTATAAACTAAATACTTTGGCTTAATCGCCGCACCTGTGAGCACAAGGACAAAGGCATTAGTCTCGTCATTGTTTGACCTTTCTGTGATGGGTAGGTTTGCGTTCAAATCCCGGCTGGATGGCAAATGAAGTATAGTTCCTCTAAATTCCACTTCTCATTCCTGCCACAATAGTAGAAGCATGCAGCTATCCCGGATGGGTACAAAGATGCGGACCCCAAAGGGTACCTAATCTATAGCAGTGTCTCCCAAACTGTGGCATGCGTACCCTCCAAGAGTAGTAAGAAGTTTAGGGAGAACACGACTTACCATCAAGTCTTATTAGTAAAAATAATAAACTATATAATAGAAAGTCTGATGAATGGACTGGGAGTGACAAGGATGGAAGGGTGAGAGAGAATGAAGGAGGCTCCCCTGCAGGATAGGATGGAAGAGGGGAGGATTCCAAGGAGGATGCGGGCAGTAGTGTGGAGAGGAAGACCAGACAGGTTGACAAAGGGTGTGCGAAGGAGTATGGAGTGGAGCGGATTGGGCCAGTGTGGAGGAAGTAAGGTGATGGGAGGACATGAAGAAAGTTATGTTCGAGACAAACCCTGCCGGTGGCAGGAAACTGTGCATGATGATGAACAAACACAATAACATTATTGTTATGTTTTCAAAATATTACCTCTTAAGTGCTGTAAGCGTTTTATTTCTCCACCGCGTCTCACTACCAGTTAAGAGTTGTGCACATATAAATTAATTGGACCAATTTGGTTAAGGATGAAAAATATATAATTTTGATGAAATGTATCCGCATTTGCGTTGATGAATAGTGGGAACGCATATAGGAAAAATACACCCTCATTACACCTGACCGGGATTCAAACTCCAACCTCCCTGTCCCCAGCAAATCAGACAAATTTAGCTTCACATTTAGACCATGCGCTGGGTTATTATTGTTAGTGTTTAAAGGAGCCAATCAAACTTTTTTTTTTAATATTAAAATTTCTTCAGGAAAAAAAATCAATATTAAACATACGCAGCGGGTGAATATAATAACTAAAATACAAAACATAAGGTTAGAAAGAGTACGTAAATATAATTTTTAAAAGTATATTTTAGTATGAGACAACCAACAAATGAGACACTCTATAAGAGTGTCTCAAATTTCTTTAAAAAAAGATTCGCCTGACATATAAAACGAAGTAAACAAATGACTTCCATTAGCGCTGTCGCGTAATAAAAAGCGAAGGTCACCATTAAAATCAAGAGCCAGGCGAATAAGGGCATACTTGCGACACTCCACCAAAATGTGGTACACACTAAGGGGAGCATCGCAAAGATCACACACTGGAGGTGGATCCCCTCTCAATAAAAATGCATGTGTGCTCAACGTATGACCGATAAGGATTCTTGTCACTGGGCGCGTCTAGAAGAGGGAATCGCAACTTACTGTACCATCTCTTTTATGGCTTTGTAAGCTTACATATTAAATTTTTGCAGCCTATAAGAAACTATTAGTCAGTATTTTGAAGACAAAACACTTTAGTACTAAGGCCCAGTTTCATAGTCAGATTTAGTACGCCTCAAGTGCGGCGCTATACTAAATACAAGACGTCACCTACCTGAAATTGACTGGAATGGGCCAGTTTCATTTGCGAAACTGGCCCATTCCATTTTGGTCTAGGTAGGTGTCGTCCTGTATTTAGTATCGACTCGCACTTTAGGCATGCTAAGTTTGACTATGAAACTGGCCCTAAGACAATGAATCAACAACTTGATATACAAATAAACATAGCTAGCCTCACATTTTTTAAAAAGTGCGTACAAACCAGCGAGAAAAAAGTTTAATTTCGTGTAAACAGAATTGAAGAATTCTAAATTGGTAAAGGTGCAAATGACAGGCTGGGACGAGAGCCCGCAGGATCATTAAACCTAAATATGATGTCGTCATGTTTGGATAGTGAACTCGTGTGACCTTCCAACTGGTGACAACCAGTATCCGTGACCTTGAGACCTCCCTTCACTGACCCACTTCGACATCATTATTAGATAATTAGTTGCTTTCAGCTAATAAATGCATGTTCGTATAAAAAAAACTTTTATCATTAAATGACATATTAATCTTAAAATTAAGATTTATTTTACTCTTACTACCCATCCAGACTATCTAAATTTCAAATGTAATTACAATAATGGGATAGGGATTATAAAGTTTGAGTTTAGAAGATATTTATTTGAATTTATGTTGAGATAATGGGGAAGTATTTAGGAAAAATAACCTTCAACACACCCGCCAGGATTCAAACTCCGACCAAGCCATCACCATAAAACCAGACTAGACGAGCTTAACGTTTAATCCAAGTGCCTACCAATGCGAAACTCAAAGTGTGGGAGTTCTACTGTTATTTAGTTCTTCAGAAGCAGATAAATCTTGTATGGACACTAGTGGGCACGCGGATACAGGCGTCATCTGACCAGTGACTGAGAGGTCGGAGCTCAAATCTCGTCCGGATGCTCTTACGTTTTTCCCACCGTCCCACCAGTTAAATGCGTGTACGTTTCTCCTCAACATTGCCTTCTCTCTCTCTTCCCCATTGGTGTGAAGTGTGAACATGGATCACTCTTGTCGGAACAAACTTCACTGACTCTAAGATGGGGTGAAAAGGAGGGCGAACGGGCAGTGGATTCGCCATTTTTATAGCAAACTATTTTTTCATTACCGAAATAAATAAAAATTGCTTGATTAGAAATATTTAGTTTGATTAATCATCAAATTTCTTAAAGTTTGGTATAAAATATAACGAATTTATGTTTTAACTGTTACAGGTGTTCGGTGTAAATAAACTGAGTAGGTTTGCAGAGATTTTGGACGAAAAACAAACAAAAAATCACTCGGTTAAGCATTTCGAGATCCTAGATGTGCGACATTAAAATATTTCTGACAATTTTTGGTATACTAATTCGCAGGGACAAATGTAATTAAAAATGTATATGATATTGAAGCGAAGCTAGCTGTTATAAAGACTAGGCATACAGTTTTATAAAGAAAAAAAATCTTGACACTTTGGGTTGCTCAAAAAAACTAGTCTGATTCGAGTGACGGACCTTAATAAGATTCAAGTTGATCTTTTATTTTATATAATCACGTGCGCTCAAAGTCAAAATATGAATTTCAACTAACTATATTTTAAATATGAATGCAGTGATAATAACTACAGTTCCTAAAGGTGTTACAAGCGAAGGAAAGAAAGCAGTTTTTGCTGTAAGTGCCAGTGGAAATTATGTGCCAGTGGAAATTATGTGCCAGCTGCATTGATTTTTCCGAGAAAAATATGAAAAAGAGAGCTGGTAAATGGAGCCCTTCCACGATAAATTTATGGCCTGCTCTGACAGTGGGTACATTCCAACGGGGCTATTAAATGACTGGTTAAGGTAGTTTCATGAAAACAAGCCTTAAAGGCCGCATTACATATAGCAGGTTACAGCGCTGCTTTCTGACATCGTTTTGCAGCGCTGCGAGCTGACAAATCTGGGTTACCTATTACACACAAGATGCATTCTGGCGAATGATCATCTTGCCGCTCAGTGGAGGGGGAGTTATTTAATCGTCCACACTTGGTTTTGCTGGTTCAGTTTGTGCTAAGATGTCTCGTCAACAACAAGAAGATGAAGAGCTTATTATATTGTACGGGTACTACCAAAAATTGAAATATCGTAGTGTTGTAAAACGCAGAAAGAAACGTGTGTGGAGTCGAAATTTAGTATTAAAACGGAACACTATGTCACATACTGTGACGATTTTACCTGAATTAGATGTTGATGACTTCCGAAATTACCTACTTATGAATGAAGACACCTACAAGCATCTTTTGTCTATATTCTCTCAGCGGTTAACCAAGCAAGCAAGTTGGAAGCGTAGAAAGCTATTACACGGCGTAGAAAGCGATTACACGGCGTAGAAAGCGATTACACGGCGCAGAAAGCAGTCGTCCGATCAGGAAATATCAAACTCGTTTGATATTTGCGCTGCCAGCTTTCTGATACGCGCGCCGATCATTTAGGTGTATTACATGATCATCTTGCAGCGCTACAAAACGACGTCAGAAAGCAGCACTGCAACCTGCTACGTGTAACGCGGCCTTAACATAATGATGTACGCTGGTTAATAATGTGTTATGCCCTTTAATTATATAGATAGTACCGGCACCGGTAGAGTACCATTATTAACCCTAGGATGCATAGCATTTGTCATAATGACCCGTTGATATAATTATATGATTACGAATATTTTTCGTTTACTTATGTTTTAGAGCTTGGTTAGTTTTGACATCTCTACAAATACTTCTAACTAAAAACATGTAGGGTTTGTGACATTTTTGTAGGTAGATTTAAAAAAAAATCATTTTCATAGCTACCCCTAAAATGCATGCTGGGTCAATCAGATTCAAGTTCTTATAACACAGAAAAATACATAAACATGATGTGTTGTTCACAACAACATAATTACTCATGATTATAGTAGCATAGTACCGAAACACGTCGGAATGAAGTAATTCTGCCTCTTTCCAGTGCTGGATTTCAAAAAGGAGAAATGGGTAAAAGACACAGACTTAGATTATTCTACATTACATAACCACTTCATTCGATTTGTTTGTCAGTTTGTCAGATGTTAACCTGATTTTTATCCTTTAATTTCACAACAAGTTTGGACTTAAGAACTTTGTTCATACTACATTATATTGCATTTTATATTTTTGTATTAATATTTTAATGTGTCAACTTATGTTTTAGACTATTCATCAACTCGTTTGAGATCTATATTTTAGTTTTAAGTTAATTTTTAATCTATTTTTCTAGATCAACCTATATAAGTCTTAACTTTCATTTTAATTATAAGGTGTCTAATGAACAGTAACGCTCTTTGGAATAACCTAATTACGCTCTTTTGTTCAAATTCTGTAATTTATATTGATAGCACTTGTATTTCAGTGTTTATTGTTTTGTTAGGAAAGTTGTCTGTGAAATGAAGTTTTATATATTTACGTTTTGTTTACATTGCTCACAATAAACATTTATTTGTTAGGTAAATTTAACTTGCTTATTACTACTAACCAACGTTGGATAATCATAAATGAATATTCTTTATTTGAAAATACTACTCACCATTTATTACTTTTGAGGTCATTGTATTTGGTTGATTGTACTATCTTGTAATCGATACGGCATAGATTGAAGCGTTGTTTGTTTATCATTTGTTGTGTTGTGGATTGTAAGCGACAAAACTAGTATTGCAAGGAGTTTTGATTAGTTCGTAAACAATAGAACATATGCGCTGACAACTTAGAGTGTCAGCATTTCTCATGGTAAATCAGGCTAAGAGACAGGATAACTAATAATGTTAAGGGCCAACTGGGCTGACAACTCACTATTGAACCTAGTAGGGTCGCGCTGCCCATTTTGGCAGCTACGCGGGTTAGGACGCCGGATCGCCGAGTACGAGTGCTGAGGGGCTAACCGTCGTGCCCAAGGTACTGGGGTTCATACCCATGTAGGACCACCTAGAGGTCAGTCAGGCCATAGGTTAAGCATTCCTTGCTATACTTAGTTCTATCACGAGCTCCTAAGTAATTCCATTTAGTTCTTTCATATATTTAATATTTCTTATCAACATCACATTTTGTAAGAGCAAGGTAGTAAAATAAGACTGTAAAAACCCAAGCCGAACGTCAATTTACGAACCCACATAATCAGATTTCCAGCCACCGCCCTTATCCTCGGCAGAAACCCATCCTGACAATTTAGGCCCACCGAAGAGGGAGGTGACAATCTATACATTTTATTAACTCTTTCATTATAGGTTTTATGTGTTAAAGTTTTTTATTAAGTTCATTCCGGTTCATTATTATTATTATTATTTTGTCATGTTTTTACTAGATATTTATTAGTTTACTAAATTGGTATTGCCAAATGTCAAGTAGGTA
Source organism: Timema genevievae (assembly GCA_902155825.1). Classification (NCBI taxonomy): domain Eukaryota; kingdom Metazoa; phylum Arthropoda; class Insecta; order Phasmatodea; family Timematidae; genus Timema; species Timema genevievae. Next base: position 33,839 of record CABFWO010005783.1, on the reverse strand, counting down.
GATTGGCTAAGTCTGGTGTCTACTGGGATGCAGAACCGTCCACTACTCTTCAGACACCAAAAAGGAACATAATTCTTTTTAAAGAGGGACCAGCACCAAATGTATCAACATTTACTCGTGTGGATGCCTTCGATCTATTTTTAACACCTGATATGCTTGATGAGATTTGTATCAGTTCAAACACTAAAGAGTGTCAAGTTGCTTATGAAAATACAAACACGTGTAATGAAGTTAAAATCTCTGCGCTACAAGCATTTATTGGATTTCTCATTTTGGTAGGAGTGGAAATAATAATATTTAGCACCGCGTCTTACTATCCATTCGGGTTATACGCTTAAGTACTAATTACTCTAATGGATTAGGAATTGGGAGGGTTGAATTTAAAGGAAGTGAACCCGCATTTGCGTGGAGGGGGAGTGGAAAACCATTTAGGAAAAACCACCCCCAGTTCACCCGACCGAGATTCGAACCTCGATCTCCCCGTCCTCGGCGGTCGAGCTCAACACGACTAGCGCGTTAGCCAACTACGCCACCGAGGCGGGTTTGAGAGGAAATAAATTGGGATGCTCCAGTAAAGTCTTAGTTTTTAGACCATGGTTCAAATTCATTTTATAGAGCTTGTTTCTCAATTGGATGATTTTAATCAATACGAAGCGTGCTTAGGTTTTATGACAAAAAAATATCATTCTGAACGACAACATACCGACAACTTGGCAGCAATCAGAATATATTTTAGAAAAAATTGTCGTCAATCTTTTATCCCTGGCAATGTGTAACAGTTGAACAAATAATATCGTTTCATGGACAGTAAGTTTCTACAACAGATAACAAGGAAACCTGGGAAATACAGAATAGAGATATTTTAGAAGAGACTAATACAGTCAACGCAGTCGATGGACATGTGTACACTGGAAAGGAGTCTGGAAGCTCATTGGAAATAGTCTTGGTTTAAAATAGTTGACAATCTCACAGCCTCTATTCAAAAGTGACAGAAATGTCACAGTGGATACATTTTGCAAGTATTCCTTGGCTTGAAATCTTTCTAAACGTCTTACATTATTGGGTACCATGCTTCAAGCCAAAGTAGATGTTTCAAACTGCATGAAACCATATCATCCTCGAATAGATTTATCAGGTGGGTTTAGTTTTCATTATTCAATGACTCAAGTAAGCTACGTACCAAAGAAGAATACAAATATTACTCTTCTAAGAACCATGCATAACAATAAAAACATACACACAGTGAGGAAAACAGAACTGGAAATAATAGTGTACTATAATCAAACAAAAGAAGTCAACACACTCGACCAGATGAGTCAAACGTATAAAAGACATAAGAAGATGGCCCTGTGTTATATTTATAAATATGGTGGACTGCAGCAGTGAATGCGTTTGTGATATTTACTCAACAACATCCTGAGTACGCAAGCGACATATTTTTAAAAAAAAGCCATGATATTGTATGGCATATGTTTCCCACAAGTATCTGTACATGTTGGCTCAAAGAAGAGGAAGAAACAATCGATATAGTCGCAGCAATTTCAACTGAGGGAAAAAGTAGCTTACTGGTAGTACTGAATATTATACGAAAATGGAATTTAGGATTCATTGACCAATCTGAACCTACCAATTCCACAGAAAGAATCACAGAAGTAAAGGATATGTATCTTCAATAATCTTAGACCGGATATTAAAATTAATATCAAGAGATTGCACATTAGTTCCCTAAAGCAGGTAGCCGCGCAAAAAGATATAACTCACTACAGAGAACAACATAATGGAAGAGGAAGTTTTCCAAATCAACCTGAAAAGAGTGGGCTAACCAACACAGACAGGTTAGGAAGGATATATCGGGGGAACTTCCAACACTCCTCAAGTGGAACAACGACATGAAAGGGAGCAGGGGTTGAGATAATCATATGATCAAAGAATGCCCCCAGAATAGGGAAAACAACAAAACGAGGTCCTATAGAAAAAAATAAGTACGCCTGGGAAAGGTTCCGTTTTACCCACGCGATTACAAATATTAAAACCGACCAGTCGGATAAATAATAAGATTTGGAAATTGGAATCCAACTAGTTGTTGGGAGTGAGAGTACGGGTTGGTAAGATTGCCCTTATAGACAGACACAAGAGCGGAGGACAATGAGATTTCGACTAAGTTTACTCTAAACTTAAAGCCAACAAACTAATACGCGAAACGATAAAGTGTAGTGCAACTTGAATTTTATCCGACCACCGCACGATAACGATACGTGAGAAAGTGAAGGTTTCAGTGAAGATAAATTGATTTTTCTTGGCCACTTTTGGCCAGACCTTCGCTAGTGCCCGAATGAAGATTTGCCACCTACACGCAGAAGTGCTAAGATACATTTGTTGAGATCTTATTTCTACACATACCTTCAGCAACACTGTATTGATCATGGTTGTTCGCTTGGACCCCTGTGATTTTGCTATGAAAGTGAGAGAAAATGGGTTGGTGTAAAAACAGGTCCCAATGACTTTACTAGGGCATGTAGGTGTTTAAAATGTGCCCATTCCTCATACTGGTGTAGGGAAAATGAAGTAATATGTCGCTCCTTCTGTAAGGGTGGAGTGTTATGGGATCGGATTCAACTTGTAAAAATCCTTTTTAGATAAAATCCGAACATGTTTGTAATATAATCACTGTTTGTAAAGATTAATTTTATAATAATATAAAATTAATTTATTCGTGGTATCATGATTACCTTTAATGCTTCAAAGATTGAATTTGTTGCAACAAATATAATATTATGTGAAAACAATGAGGAATCTATTTAAAGTAATACAGTTAAAAAACAAAAATCGTTAACAACGCATTGCTGTGCATCTTATAAATAGCAATTACAACCTGCAAATCGGGCGAGTATTATCAAATATATGAAAAGTTTAGTGATTGAGCGGCCACTATCTTTAATGATGTCATAGCGGGAAAATGTATCACATGTCGGGTGTCGGGTGCCCACCCAAGTCAAAAATACTTGCTAGAACACTAAGCATTCCCGGGGGAAAAAAAAAATCCCTATTAAAATTTTCTTACAAGACTAAAGCGAGGTCTTGTATTATGGCCTTCTTTAGACCACTCAAAATTGCTTGGAGAGAAATTCTACTCAAGTAGAAGCAAGGACAAGGCATGACCGGACCATCTTTACCAAAATATGTTCTACCCCAGTTGCTCACAAAGTTACTTGGTAAAGTGAAAGAAAATGCCCCAGTAAATATTAAGAATAGTTTCACAAAGTGTGGAGTCATTTCTCTTGATCGTAAAAAGGTTCTCAGCATGTTCACAAGGATTATTCAAAACCAGAAAAAACGAATTAGACACAGTACTAAAAGAAAAGAAAATGAGCGATAGGACACCACACCACAAAGGGATTGGATGATTCATTCAAATCCTTATTAACTGGGATGAGATATGGACAAAGATGAACAGCGAGGGCAGAAAAAGAAGGAATATTAAGTGCAACATGGAAAAAGTGTTGTGTCATCTTTAAACAAAGAACAAAAATATGTTCAGCTACTACATAAGAAGAAGAATCAATTTGGAAGGAAAGGTGGAGAAAGTGCTGTAACTAATCTTCATAAAACGAACAAAAGTGGATGACCCTGACCGTGTTAGATCGGATGTTTCACCAGAAGTCTCTGAGAAAATCTGTTTCAGTGATAGTGTCACATTGCTTGCGCATGATGGCTCAAGACATCTCAGTTAGGCTAATAGATTCAGATTTACCGGTAGCTTCAGACACAAAATATGGAAAGACTTAACCATATATTTCCAATCGAGGAAGGTGGTGTAAAGATTGGTGACTGGCTGCTTGTCGATTTTTCTCTTGACAGTGGAACAACAGCTTACCGGAACAAACCAGTAAGTTTAACCTTGTTTAATATGTAAAGTCGAGAATAAACTAGACAAGGTGAATATGTTGGCAAATTTGTTAGGAGAAAACCTACAAGATATTAACCTGGACACGTCATCGTTTTCCCTCAAGTTGAGGATGTGAGCAACTTCTTCTTTGATCATATCGTTGGGAAGCTCTCACATCCTTAAAATATTCGAAGAGGACAACTTGAAATGTAAGTTCCATAACAACTCAATTTTACTACAGTTTTTTAACTCGGTCTTGCAAACCTTTGATGTTTCAGTTTGTCGACCTCTAATGGTCGCTTGTAATGCAGCTCTAAAGCATTTTTAAGAAAGTAATCCTTTTCGCAGACCCGGTCGTTTTGACTTTAGTAATATCTTCAGTCCTGCTCTTTGGAAAGCTTTCTCCAGAGATAACAGCTTTGCTAGATTTTCTAAATCTGATATTTTCCCCTTAAATCAGCTAGTAGTGCCGGACGAAGCATTAACAATAGCTCCCTCAGCACTTGATTCTAATACAAGCATAGGCCAAGATGTCAATAGGTCTAATGAAGAGGGTAGCCTAGCTCAAAATAATCTGCTGACATACTTGCACAACCAGTTGATGACCTTTTTACGACTGCCGGATTTATGTCTAACGTCACAACAAAATAAGATGCCCGAACCAAATAAAAAAGACGTGCCAAAGTTTATAGGCCTAATCTTAAGCAGGACAAAACTGCAGCCACCATTTCAAGCCCTACGTATCAAGACAATACACCTATGCCAAGTTGTAGTGGAGTTATGAAATAAGAGTAAGCTGAGCCACACGAATCAAGATATGTATGCAACATGCAACGAGGATAACACAATAGAGAAGAACAAGAGCCCTTGGGTTAAGTGCTGTTTCTACTTGAAATGATGCCACGAAAGCTGCCAATTAATTGATTAGGCTAAACCACCAACTGTTTTCATGTGTACTCTGTATGCAGGAAATGATTCTACTGGCAATGATAGTGAATAAAGTTCTGGTAGAATGCCCAAAGTCAAAGTATCAAGAACTTATCATACGAATTATTTAATGATATCTACTCATTCTATCTACTTTCATATTCACAATGGTAGTGAAATTTAAAGTGTATGGTGACAGTGAAAACTAATGTGATTAAAAAAATTAAAAGTTAATTATAAAAACATCACGAATGTAGGTATGTGTTATCACGGAATTGGTTAGTACTACACGAAATAAGGTGTGTGTGTGTAGGTGACTTATTCGTAATAATTGTTAATTTAGTTAAACTAAACCAAAATTTCAAGCAGGAAATGTTAAAATATTGTGTATCCAACCTATTTCAGATTAAATAATCTTTGTTATATATATATATTGTTCATACTGAAGTTCAAATCCTTATTATCGCGAAATAGGATAGGTTTACCCTATACGTCATTTTTCAACAGCTCATTACAAGACGGTGGAATGGTTAACTGGTTACGAAAAGAGAAATAAATTGTTCTGCTGACCTTGTTTTCTAGTTTCTTCAGAAGGAAGCGTATGGAGGAGTAGAAATTGTTTTGATGATCTTAAACCACTTAAGTACAGCCATGCAGAGACATGAAAAGACTAAAAACCATGTCCAATTTTTTTAAATTGAAAATGTTTGGCCGACAAAGAGTGGACATCATGCTTAATGTTCAGCTCGATAAAAGTATCAGCCAACATAATGAACGTGTAAAAGAGATATTTTGAAACGCCTTATTGGTGCGGTATGCTTCCTTGGTAAAAAAAAGGAACTTCCTTTCCGAGGAAATGACGAATGTAATAACCCTTTCAGAGGCAACTATTTAGGGTTTTCGGATGCACTTCAGCAATATGACTCTCTTGGAACATCACCTACTTAGCTCTACAGTTTCCCGTGGAACTTCTCCAGCTGTGTAAAATGATATCATTCAGGCTATCTCTGAAGTCCTTATTGGTGAAATAAAGAAGACAGTCCAAGTTTCAACCTTTGCTGCCATATTTTTGAATGAAAGTTGTGGTATAACGTGCGTATCACAACTGTCAACCTTCTTAAGATATGTATTAGATGTTGTTGTTTATTAAAGGTTTGTTGGGCTTACCGACGTTAGTGAAGACAGAACCTCAGAAGGTTTGGTTGGACATGTTTAGCAAGGCAGAAGAGTACAAACTTTAAGAGAAATTAGTTGGGCAAACTTATGATGGAGCGTCTGTGATGGCAGGTCATTTGAATAGCTTACAAAAAAAAAAAAGTTCCAACAAAGTTTGACGAATATTAAGACGGCAATTTTTTTTTCCTTTCAAATCCTTAATGTATTTTTCTCAAAATCGTACAAGAGAACAATAGCTCTTCAAGAATTTCCTCATAAGAAGTTGCCAATTGTTGCACCCACCAGGTGGAACTTCCCTTCAAGGTTGGTACATACAATGAACAATCATTGGTTAGAGCTTATTGACTTTTTTGAAAATGTCATTCATTGAATGTTCCATAGAATGGGATTCTGATACAGTGTTTAAATCACAAGGCTTTTTGGCTTTCTTAAATAAGCAAATTAAAAATTTCCTACTTAAACTATTTTCTAAATCATTTGCATATACAGATGTTTTAAACAATTTACTTCAAAAAAGACGTTGATTTTTTTTACTGCTGCAAGAAAATAGCTGAGAACAAAAATGAATTTCAACAAACATGGTATGCGGATTGGGAAGTAGGGAGAAGAATTTGAATCACATACAAATAAACGACGAAGTGGGTGTATAGAGAAAGATGCATGTCACCTACTGTATTTTGAAATTATTGTTAACATTAGTGTTCACAAGGAAACAAAGTTTGCAGCTTTAGAGAGACTTTAATATTTTCACCTTCTTTAAGAGCAAAAGAATACCATTTTCAAGAAAAAATGTCAATCATGGGAACTCATCAATAAATTAAAAGACGTTTATGTTTGATTGAAGAATGCGTACTTTATTGTTCATTTGAATTCTACAATAAGTCATTTCATAAGTTACTGCAGTTCTTAGTTGAAAATGACCTCGGTTCAGGCTTTAAATAAGTGTTCAAAATGGCAAAATTGATAATGACTATTACCCGCCTCGGTGGCGTAGTNATGGAATTACGTAGAATGGGGTGAATAGGATGAGTTTTGAAGAACTGCAACGTAGCCACTAATATTTTTTTAAACTTATTGTAATTATTTATCAGTAAAAAGCAGTGGCGTATCCTGGTAATGTGAGGCAGGTATGCTGCTACTTAAAACGAATCTCTTTCCGTCTTAGTTGAAAAACAAACTATATTCAATCACGCAACGATAATTATTAAGCTGGGATTTTTTTTTTTACTAAATACTGAAGTGCATATTTACACTTACAGGCTGAAAAAGATCTTTCAGCAGAAACAGTAGTTGCTGAAACAGTCATTATATATATATATATATAAACAGTCATTTTATATATATGACTGTTTCAGCAACTACTGTTTCTGCTGAAAGATCTTTTTCAGCCTGTAAGTGTAAATATGCACTTCAGTATTTAGTAAAAAAAAAAATCCCAGCTTAATAATTATCGTTGCGTGATTGAATATAGTTTGTTTTTCAACTAAGACGGAAAGAGATTCGTTTTAAGTAGCAGCATACCTGCCTCACATTACCAGGATACGCCACTGCTTTTTACTGATAAATAATTACAATAAGTTTAAAAAAATATTAGTGGCTACGTTGCAGTTCTTCAAAACTCATCCTATTCACCCCATTCTACGTAATTCCATTATTTTGTGCCATATCTGTTTTCACAATACGTGAATTTTAACTGTCCAGCCAACCGGGATTTGAACTTATGTATTATATTATATACCTAGTCAGTTGCGTCCAAATGGGTCAAACAGGCAAATTTGTTTATATCTATCTATCTTTCTAACGGTGTCTTAATTAGCCCAAAGCTTAATATAATGATTGACCCAGGAGTAGTAAACACGGAATGAAAATAAACAGTGTGAATCCGAACGAATTGTCCCCGAACATAGTGCAGCAGTTGTGTGTTAGTCTAGTTGGTGAAGAGTAGAGTGGATGTAGAATCTGTGCAATTATCTGAGCGAGGCATGGAAGTTCTAATTTTTGAAGATTTCAAATTTAATTTCAAGTATAAGTCAAAGAGTGGCGAACAAACATAGCGTTTTAGTAATAGGGAGAGAGCGTCCATCTAGATTCTGCGATCATCAAGGTAATGTTAATTTGGTGCTACCCAATCATTAATCAGACGTCAGAAAGCTCAGTCGCCAATTTGATAAGCGCAAATGTAAAAGAAAAGCTCTTTTGTGTCTCAGTAAACGGCCGTAAAAAATTATCAGAAATGACGTAGTAGATTCTGGGCATGATTATACTTTGACTTGCAGTGTTTAGAACCAATACGAAATAATACAAGGACAAGAAAACTTAATTTACCTTAGATCCCACGGAATTAGCTTGGGGAGGCTATAAATTTGATTACAAATCAAGGTGAAACATTTCTGCTATGCAAAGATTGAAATAACTGGTTTCAAATTATCTATAAATTATATCTACTTACTAGCTATTTTAACATAGAAGATAGTCAAATTACTAATTAGCTAATTAAAAAAAAATCTAAACAAGTAAAAATAAACTAATTTCTTTACTTTTTGAAATCAATATTTGTGGTGTACTATACATTACATTTTTTCGATTGAAGCCAGTACGGTTGTGGTTGTGGTGTACTTGATACAAAATACATGCTAACATTAATTCTGATTCTCACGCGCACTGAATCAATTAAGCAGGACTGAATGCACTGACAAAGCGGTCTACCCATTCGAACGGAAACATATATCCTTGGTTAGAGAGGCACTACTTATTGATTTAGTAATTAGTGTTTGTAGAATGAATGCAGTGTTTTATTTGTAAGTAATATGGCGTGATTTAAAAAATAACCCTAAGTTTAGGCACCACCGTCATCCTCATCGGTGGTTACACGTTTTAAGACGTAAAGCTCGCAACATGCTGGATTGCAGGTGACAAGTATAACAAGGTTCGAATCTAGGTTGGGTGCACCTGAGTATGTTCTACACAGTTATTTTAGCAATATGGTTTACCTAACCTCTCTCCATGCTAATAAAGGTGAATTTTCTCAAAGATAAACTCACAAGTCTTACACCTAAGAATAATTTGTTAATAGCTTTTTGTCGAACGAAATGATAAAAGAAAAAGGAGCCATTTATTACCATGGAGGCAAAAATGAATCTCGATACATGACTTGAGTTAAACAAATTAATTTTCATTTAACATTATTATGACAAAAATAAAAAGATGTATACAGATTGATTTTAGCAAGAATGTTAACCGTGTACAGTATATTTTATTGATGGGTCAAATTTTACGAATCCAAATCTTCATTTTAAATTCAAATCCTGATCTTCGAGAAAATCATGAAAATAATAGGAAGTAGGAATTTAACATAATGATAGAAAATATAAATAGTACCTTACTAACATTTTTTGGATAAAATGAACTCCTAGCATTCATACATTCAGTTAAGTGTTAAAATAATGGTCTGGGCTTTAGTTGTTAAGTTTTTACTATAATTATGTTGCGGCTTAGCCACCAATAAACAGTATGAATGCTCCAAAACATAAAAATATTTTTCTTGAATCTCGAAAACGATATTTTCTCGAATCTCTAATATTCTTAAAGATTCGTTGACCCCCTCCCTAATTACTAGTAAAAAAAAATTAGGAACAGTTAAAAGGGACAATAACTTTCAATTGTGACGAGACGACTACTGATGGTAAGGGACAATGCATTAGTTATTCATGTTGATAACTTGGGGTGCATTAACAGAAGAAATTGTTTATTGGTAGTGTGAAAGAATTAAGTCAGGCTACTGTAACAGATTGTGCACGAGCTCTTGTTGATAAGCCTTAAAAAAATTGACATTGTTTATGATGACTTGGTTGCTATTGCAATGGACAATATATGAAAAAATGTGACGTTTCACTTCCTACGAGGCCTTCTTAATCGAGTAGTATGAAAAAGGATTTTTAAAATGTGCCAAAATAGTATCCAAATTCAGTACCAAAAAAGTGGAATTTTAAGTGATCTAGTAGGTTATAGTAGTTTTCATTCCAAGAAGAAAACACAACTTCTTTAGAGTATTTCAAGAATATGTGTACACAGAAACCAACAATAAAATCCAATCCGAGGCCCCCCCCCCTTTTTTTTAAAAGAAAATGCATTGTCCTAATGTTGTGTATCTTTTGAAGTTATCGGAAGGCCTTCCACTATGGCAGTATCCTACGTGAAGCGGTGCGGGCGAAGAGAAAATATCAAATACACTGTTGGCATGGAAGTGTCCTACGTGAAGCGGTGCGGGCGAAGAGAAAATAGTCAAATACACTGTTGGCATGGAAGTGTCCTACGTGAAGCGGTGCGGGCGAAGAGAAAATATCAAATACACTGTTGGCATGGAAGTGTCCTACGTGAAGTGGTGCGGGCGAATTTCAAACGGTTAACGCGATCAAATATTTTGATATTTTCTTGCGAACCGCGCGCGGCGAGACTCACAACTCTTGCTCCGTGCATTAAGACAAAGGGAATATTTGTCTTCTGTTCTAGAATCCACAGGCAGTGTTTATTGTCTGTATTTAAGTTGGGTTGGATTACATATAGTTTGGTGATTACTAATCCAGCAAATTCTGATATTTTAATCATTGAAATAGAAAATAGACGTGTTCTTTGGGACATGAAAAATAAAAACTACCGTAACCGATTGTTTGTGGATAGAGAGTGGTTCGAGGTCTCTGAAAATATTGGAGTAAAGAGTAGGTATAATTTTTTACCGGCAGCCAGTCGTATGCCAGCATGATGGACACTATCTAGCATCTTTAATGCCGAAGGTCTAGCTGAGCCATAAGCAAAACTGCCATAGTCTAGTTTTGATCTTACCAAGGCCCTATACAGGCGCATCAAGGTTTCCCTATCAGCACCCCAAGAGCGACCGCTAACTAATTTAAGTAAATTCAGTGCTTTTACACACCTCGCTTTCAGGTCTTTGTGTGTGTTTAAAATCAAATAAAAGTCCCAGGAACCTTACGGCCTTTGAGACCGTAGTCATCTACAAAAAGGCATGAACGGACAGGTAAGTGTACGTTTCTAAAATGCTATTTATCGCAATAGTGAACAACGTACATCTTAAAATAGTGACCTGAAGTAGCCCATTTTGTTGAGGAGACGAAGGGATGATGTCAGAACCGAGCCTACGGACTAGCAAACGCACTGTTTTATGCCTTTAAAAGAAGTAAATTTACCCAAGATGTAATTGAAACTGCAAGTACTAAATTTTAAAATAAGTCAATGATTGGTTTAGCAAATTAAAGTCATTTGTTTCTGTTGACAAAAAAAAAATCATGTCAAAAATCGTAAAGCTCGGACAAAAATAAATAAGATACAGTACCTATCTAAAGAAATGACCGAATTCCTTATGAATGTTGTTGTACAAAGCTAAAGTTGTATTTCCAACAAACCCATTGTGACTCGAAAGAGAGAAGAGGGGGTGAGGTGTTTGCCTCCCCATGCCTTGACCATAAATAATTTTTTAAAAACTTAAATTATATGAAGTATAACTAAAATATAGAGCGCATAATATAGGTTTTTTTGCACTGGCTACAATTTAAGGCTAGGCTTACGACTTTATATCTAAAAGGTACCATGCACATTAACAGTGCCCCTAAAATTCCCAATTTAAAAAATATATATATATTAAATTGATATATATTTTATATTCGCATGCGAAGTCTGAGTCAGTCGCTCGATCGCACCTATGTGTATTCGTAGTACCATGGAACTGGAGATGTGAAAAAAGTATCGATATTTTACTAATATCGATATTTTCCTTTTTATACTAATATTTTTTTACTCGATACATTAATTCCGATACTTTTACTGATATTAGTACTCACACTCTTGTATCGGATCAGTATCGAAAGAAACAACTTTTTTGTTTTCTTTACTCATGCTGGGATCAAATGTTTACTAGGGTGGAATGTGGAGGAGTAACAAATGACATTATTTCTCAATTCTCACTTTTTTTCCTCCATGACAAGCAAGAAACAACTCATAATTCATAGCTGTTATTTCATCTTTGTTTATCAATACACCCGCCTCGGTGGCGTAGTTGGCTAACGCGCTAGTCGTGTTGAGCTCGACCGCCGAGGACGGGGAGATCGAGGTTCGAATCTCGGTCGAGTGAACTGGGGGTGGTTTTTCCTAGATGGTTTTACACTCTCCCTCCACGCAAATGCGGGTTCACTTCCTCTAAATTCAACCCTCCCGATTCCTAATCCATTAGAGTAATTAGTACTTAAGCGTATAACCTGAACGGGTAGTAAGACGCGGTGCTAAATATTATTATTATTTATCAATACGTCCTGATGCCTGACCAGGTGACAGGGTGAGTGGCGACCAGTCTACAACCCCTTCTTTTTTTTATTATCAATGAGCAGGGTCATCACAAACTAAGCTAAATTATTATTACTTGATTAAAAAAAACCTTTTTCCAGATTAAAATTTCGATACCAATACTTTCTGCTATAGATAATTTTCTTTCGATACTAGTAAGGTATCGATACTTTTCTTTCGATACTAGTAAGGTATCGATACTTTTCTTTAGATACTAGTACGGTATCGATATTTTTCTTTCGATACTTTTAATGAGTACAGTATCGATACTTTTCTTTCAATACCACACCCCTACATGGAACATTGGAAGATATGTGAAAATACCTTTCCCGATAAAATTGGTAGGCCCTTTCGCTCTCACTCAAAGGAATTCTCGTTTGATGATTTAATCAGTCGGTTCAATAAGTGCACGTTAAATACCTCAAATAAATAAATTAATAAAATAAATTCATGACTCGCATCGGTGGTCGCATGGTCTAACGCGTCTATCTAGTTTTAGACTAAATGCGGGTGGATCGGGGGTCGAATCCCAATCAGATGTAATATGGGTGGTTTTTCCTAAATGGTTTCCTACTCCCCCCTCTAAGCAAATGCAGCTACATTTCCTCTCAAAGTATACCTTACTCATATCTATTTTATTCGCTTAACTAATGAATGCGTTTAATGTAAACGGGTGCTAAGACATGGCGAAAAAAAAATTATCATCCTTTGCTAAGGTGACAAGTCACGACTTACAAATTAACTCAATTCTGCCTCAGACAACACTCAGTCAACTCATCAGTGTGAAAGAGAAACCTCAACTTAGCCAAAAATACATTTTCATGCTATAGGACCAGGAATCGAACTAGGGAAAAAAACCATTTGAAGACAGACCTAAGAAGACAGGTGTTTCGGCTCTTGTTGAAGATATTTGAACCTTTCGAGAATAAACTACAGTCCATACAATTTGAGCAGACCTGTCAACATTTTCATTTCGTGCAGAACAAATGGAATTTTTTAATTCGTGCGTAATGCTACCTCTCTCACCACTTTCCCAAAGTTTACATAAAAAAACATGTTACCTGTAGTTATCTTGTAAATAATTAGCCTACACTGATAAAATATATCGTAATGCTTTGTGTTACATTTTGAGTGTCAAACACAAGCAAGACTAAGGGATTGGATTAATATAAAAAGTTGGATATGCCTCTTCGTTGAGGCCTGGTTGTGTTATCAAGACAGGTCGACATTTGGCCATCAGTTTATATTAAAAGGAAAGAGGACGCGCACAGAAATAAAACGTGCATATTTTATAATAAGAGGCTAAAGTAATTAATTGTATTAATAATAATAATATTGCGCATCTTGGTTACATAATTAATAGCCCACAACAACACCAATGGACTGTTATTATTTTTATTGATACGCTATGATACCAATGTGCTTATTATTGGCGACAATCTAATCCAAGGTCAAAGTGTTGTGTAATAAAAGTCAACAAGAACGTCATAGAACTGATATAGTGCAATTGCAAAATAATGTTGGGGTTGGAACATTTATTATTTATTTAGCACCGCGTCTTACTACCCGTTCGGGTTATACGCTTAAGTACTAATTACTCTAATGGATTAGGAATTGGGAAGGTTAGGGAGAGTGGAAAACCATTTAGGAAAAACCACCCCCAGTTCACCCGACCGAGATTCGAACCTCGATCTTCCCGTCCTCGGTGATCGAGCTCAACACGACTAGCGCGTTAGCCAACTACGCCACCGAGGCGGGTCAACATTTATTGCTCTCGACATTAGAAAAATGTAACTGTGTAATGGTTATTTTATCTATATAAATACCTTACGCCAAATATGACTGATAAAGAACACACAATTTTATTCATGAATAATATTGAGAGTAGATTCAGTAACGTTTGTCTGTCAAAAAGATACCACCTCATGGAGATCTAAGGAGAAAAAAAAAATCTTACTTTTAATGGCGGTAAGAACCAGCATCCTATTTTCAATATCTCTCGAACTACTTTATTAGGCCTATTTAAAATAAAACTAAGAAAATTGGCTATGCGGAATTAATTGGACGTATTATAAATCCCATTCCACTATTTTATTTTTGTTATTTTATAGGTATTATATGTCAATACCCGTGTTTGCATGGTTTCTTATTTGGGCTGGATTGGTAGGTCGGGGTTCGAATTCCAGTCTAGTGTACTGAGGGTGGATTTTCCTAAATGGTTTCGCCCTCTAACTTCCCGCAAATTGGGTACATTTTCTCTAAAATTATATTTTGCTCATCCTTTTTCACCATCATAATAATTAATGTATGTGTAGAAGGCCTAACGGGTAGTAAAAAGTGGAGAAAAACTAAATTAAAAGTGACAGCTGCAGACTTGACGTATGAAAGCATTAAAATAGATATATAAAATAACTTTTCTATTTCTCAGATAAGACACATCTTAACCTCCTCAGTTCAAGCGTCCCCTACAGGCGACATTGTACAGTATTATTATTATTATTATTATTATTAGCACCGCGTCTTACTACCCGTTCAGGTTATAGCACTTACGCTAATGTGTAATGGTAGAGTGATTGTGAGATAAAATTGAGGACCTACAGTTTAACGTGGGATCCGAACCACGGTGGATGCCTGGCATTCCACACATTCACAAGTTATGATTAATACACGTCTTGTCAGAGCTGAAGGAAGGGTTTGGCAATCAGATAAATCTATGCCGGGACCGAGGATTGAACCCCGGACCCTAAACACAGAAGTCTGACACCTTACCCCTAGACCGCCAGGTTACCTCATTGTACAGTAGTTTGTTTATAAATTTCTGGCGGCGAGATAAGTTTGTTGGTCAACCTGGAATGGGTTTCGACCTTTAGAGAATAGATGGCAGCACGTGTTAAAATATAAATTTTTCAATAGATTAATATTTATTCTTCAGAAGACAGCGAGTGAGAAAATGGCTGCCCCAAGGAAGCGTGCTTTTGTTGGAGGGGAGAAAAGTAATTTTTAATTTGTGTTTTTTTAAATGTTTCTCTATTAAAGCGTGTAATAATACTGTTAAATATATAACTAATATATGATATATTTAGTTGGTTCAAAAACAAGTAGCAAGTCCTCACCACATGCTATTATTTTCCTATTGGACATTGGTTTCCAATGTGTCAGATTTGTAAAGATTGTTTTAGTTTTTCTTACTTTTTTACTATTCTATTTGTGTTATTGTTCAGCCTGATAGCTGAATGTATGCTCTTTTTTAGTTTCACAAAGGGTCAATACTTTTTTTTAAAGTGAAATTAATTTTTATCAAGGTTTCAAATGTAAAGAATATTTTTTACAAAAATTATACTACAGTAGATTTTATTTTCTCACAGGCACAGCTGCTTTAATTGAATTTGTGAATGCTGAAATAGAAGGGAATGTCTGATTTGTAGCTCTCAGATGATGAAGACGGTGATCCCACATTTACAGTTCATGATTCAGAAAATCAAAGTGAAGAAAGTTCTGATAGTGACGACGATGAGAATGATAGTGTGGCTGATCAGCCTTTGAGTAGCCCAACTAGCAGAAGACAATTCTGGAAGAAAACTATTGATTTTTGCCCCCCCCCTTCCCCACACCAGCATCCGACCATGAAGAGACACCAGGGAATGCTGTTAGCTTGCCACCCCACGATTATGTGAGTAAATACATACCAAATGATGTATTTGAATTATTATGCCTGTACACAAACCAAAGCCACCTAGCTGACACGGGGAGAACCTTAAATGGTTCTGTTGAATAAATTAGATGTTTTAATGGTATCACAGTAATCATGTCATATTTAAAGTTTCCACGAATTAAAATGTACTGGGCTGAAAAAAATCGTATTGCAGCTATTGCAGACAGTATGTCAAGAAATAGGTATTTTAGTTTTAGAAGAAATCTAAAGATAAGAGATGACTCTAAAGTAACAAATGAAGAAAAACAGTTCAACAAATTCTGGAAAGATTGTTAGGAATGGTTGTCGTCTCAACCCTAAGCCTCTGAAAGTATCAATTGACGATCAGATGATTCCTTTTTGGGGCCATGTGGCTGCACGCCAATCCATCAAGGGAAATCCAAATCCCTGAGGACTAAAAAACTTTGTAGCAACAGCCACCGATGGCTTACCCTTAGACTTTTTGCTGTATCAAGGTAAGGGTGACAAGATAATAGATGATGATGCATATCAAGGTCTTGATATAGGTGGGAAGGCAGTTCTTCGCCTCTCTGAAACACTTCTACCAGGGGTAACTATTTATATGGACAAGTATTTCACATCTGTATCACGTTTAGATACACTCCATATCAAAGAACAAGTTCAGGGAACTGGTAAAGTTCAAAAAGGCCGCATACCCTCAGGCTGTGGCCTAACACGTGACAATGTGATGAAAAAGGAGGGTAGAGGATCCATTGACCAGGCTGTTAGATGTGATGGTCAAACTGCAATAGTCAAGTGGTTTGACAATTGATCTGTCACATTAATTTCGAGTGAAGAGAGAGCGACGCCAAATGACCAATGCCACCGTTAGTCAAAGAAAAATAACCAGTATATCATGGTGAAGAAGTCTGCAATTGTCAAGTCATACAATCAGAATCTGGGTGGAGTGGATTTCTTGGATCGTGTTATCAGGATGTATCGAATAAGTGCACGAATAAAAAAGTGGACAGTGCGTCTGTCTTATCATGCATCTTATTAATTATATCAATTGCTGCTGTCTGGATTGAATATCGCCGTGATCAAGCAGCCTTAAAAACTCTAAGAAAAGATGTCCTCGACTATCTTCACTTTAAATGTTCCTCATACTTGACTCTGATCTATTCTTATGTACCTGATGATGGACTTAGCAATACACCTCAAGATAACAATGAAGAACCAGCACCAGCACTACACCTCAAGATAACAATGAAGAACCAGCACCAGCACTACACCTCAAGATGATAATGAAGAACCAGCACCAGCACTACACCTCAAGATGATAATGAAGAACCAGCACCAGCACTACACCTCAAGATAACAATGAAGAACCAGCACCAGCACTACACCTCAAGATGACAATGAAGAACCAGCACCAGCACTACACCTCAAGATGACAATGAAGAACCAGCACCAGCACTACACCTCAAGATGACAATGAAGAACCAGCACCAGCACTACACCTCAAGATGACAATGAAGAACCAGCACCAAAGCGTTCCAGAGAATTTGTCCCACATCTTCAGATGAGTTGAGAAAAAAACATGTTCTTCACATGCCAGAGTTTCCAACTCCTGTGAAGAAGAATAGATGCCGGCTGCCTGGGTGTAATGCTAACAAGTCCAGAGTTTGTTGCTCTACGTGTAAAGTATTCCTGTGCTTGAAGGAGACCAGAAATTGCTTTCAACTGTACCATGAGCTATGAACTACAAAACAATGAAAAAACCCCAGTTATGAAAAAAGTATTCTTGAAATTTTATAAAATAATGTTTAATGTGAAAATTTTGTTACAGTATGCCAAAATATTTATTTTAGTTTAGGTAGTTATCAGAAAATATACCATAATACCATTAAAACCTTATAGTTGTTTCATAATAAAATATTAAGTTTAGTAGCATGATGTTGTGAGAGTAAATAATGTAAAATAAGAAGTTGTGTGTCCAAATATATATGATTTCTTTTAAACGCGCGCACGCGCGTGTGTGTGTCAATTGCACACTTTAAAGTCCTTTGATCCCTTTACAATGTTGAATCTTGTGAATTCAACAGGTGTCTACATCTTAAGCATGGAGGCCATAAGGGGACGTATGGTTTCACCTAGGTCCCCGGTGTAAATAATTTGTTTAGTATTTTTCTATTATTCCAAAGTGCCTTTTAACTTGATTTTTTTTAAATTGTGAAAGAGAGAAAAAAAATCCAGGGTCTGAGGAGGCAATGACAATCAGAGTGTACCTATAAATAGAATGCTATAAAAAAAAGTAAAGAGACGGTTCAATTTTAAAAAATTATATGATTATAGAGAAAGCTCTATTAAAAAATAGATTGGTAGCACCGAATTATTTCAAATACTGAGACGATGCTCTGTTTTAAAACACATATGCTTTACCAGTTTTTAAAAGATTTTTTTTTGTGCCCCGCATCTCAAGTCTAGGCCTACTATCCGTCCATAATATCCGCATCTAATTACACTTATTTGGGAGGAGATATGGGAGGTAAAGTTCAAATGATATGTGGCCTCATTGTCGTGAAGGAAGAGAAGGAAACCATTTAGGAAAAATAATCATCCAACCGGGATTCAAACTCCAACCTCCCACGTCACCGAAAAAAAAGAGACTAAACTAGTTTGACATTTATTCCACAGGCGGGTTATATCAATTTTTTCTGTACTCAAGCTAAATGTGAAAATGAAATTCATTCACTGAATCTGGGGCATGATATTCTACCGCTTTAACAATAGTTTTGTTTCTCATTACTTTTATAACCGAACAAAAGACTCGCATGCATATTCTTCCTTCGTCTATTCTTAACTAAAGTCGCCTGTAGTTTGTTCGATCAATAGAGCGCTTTCGCACGGGACACTTTCAAGATACAGCGCGTGGCGCCACAGTGCACTGTGGCGATACAGTAAACACATTGTATTAAGTGTAACCTTTCCACGCGGGGCGCGCCACGGAGTTTTTGTGGCCTCTCGCCACAGATTATGATCACGAGTTATAGGAAACACTTGCAGCATTTTTTTTAGAACCCTGTCTTACTGCCCGTTCGGAAAATAGGCTTATGTAATAATTACGCAATTTTTTTTTTACGGATTAGGAAGATTTTATTTATATCCGTATTTGCGTGGAGGGAGAGTGGAAGACCATCTAGGAAAAACCAACCTCAGTACACCCAACCAAGATTGGAACCTCTATCTCCCCGTCATCGTCAGTCTAGTCTACAGCGAGAATAATGCATTAGACCATGCGGCCACATGCAGATGAATGAGGACTTTCACACGAGACATTATTGTGGCGATTAACTTGTGTTAAAATGGTTAAATCTTTTATACAAATAGCCTAATATGGTAATATGTTCAGTACAAGCCCTTATAGCACTTTTGGACTCATCTAATATAGAGTATTGATTAATTTATCACAATATTACACTGAAATTTTGAAATAATTTAAAACATTCTTGAATGTTTGTGTTTGAGGTCTTAATGCTATGCATGCATATCCAGAAGAGAATTTACACTGTAGGTCCACTAGGCAAGGGCCTAGGGGGCGGCACATTTCAAATGACATTTTTATTTTTATTTTATTATTTTGATTTTAATTAAGTTTGGAAATTATTGACTAACATTATCAAAATAGCTCAAGTTAAAGTCAGAACGACAATATTTCTTTAAAAATAACTGTTCTTTCCCTTTGTAACTGACGTAAGTCTTCCCTTCATAATGTTAACTCGAGCTACTGTAGGGCATGTACATGCCTGATTATCTTACGTAGAAATCTTTTTCCAAATACTAATCCCCCTCCCCCTTCCCAACCAAAGCTTCCTAAAGCCATTGCAAAAAAAAAAAAATTGGGAGGGTGGCGCAAAATATAATCGTGCTTAAGGGCGCAAACATTTTAAATCCACCCCTGTGTATCTCAATAACGTATTCGGGACTTATTTAATATCAAATAATGAAGTAAGCTAAGGAAAATTTAAAATATGTTTAAAGAGTCAACTAAAAATTATGCAAAATGCATTCAAAAACATAAAAGATGAGAATTAAAAAATCTAAACGATTAAACTTTTTAATAAATTTACTATTAAATATATTCAAGACGACTTCGCAAGTTTATGCTTGTATTTATATACTTAAATATGTACGAATAAATATCAATTATTTTGATAGTTTCGCTTTTTTTTTTACGATTATTTTGTGAATTGTATATTTTTTATGTATTTACGTTGTTTTAAAATGTTACTTTTTTTAAATATTCGTATATTTACCTAATGTAACCTAATCAATTAAATAAGTTTTAAAAAACTTGTTTAGATCAACTTTCTTAAGTAGGGTGTATAAAAAACACCTCCTTTAATCGATATGAAGCCATGAAATAATATCCGAATCCCATGTACCAACTCTCATGTAGTAATGACCAGATCATTGCATCTTCTTACACACCCATTATAGCATTGAAGTAACTTGCGTGACAGGGTGACGTTATGTGGCGTCACACTGTGCCTTGGTAGTGTTTCGTGCGAAAAGGCACGTAATATTTTACTTGAGAACCTACGTGGTTGAATGAACCTCAGCAGAGCTCACGCGTATCGAAATAAAAGTCGTAGACACGCAATTTAAATTTGGGCATTTTTTTAAAACTCCACTAACGTGTGCCGCTGCATTATCCGAGATGTTGAAACTCAAGGTCACGCGGTAAAAAGCTCACGAAAAAGGTTTTCTAAAAATAGGAAATCGTTCTTAAAACTAGACCGGACGGCGGAACTTCCGTGTAGCCAAGATGGGCGTGGACTCTTAATATTAGCTTCAGATTTGTGGCCCTACTACGAAACATTTAGTTCAATTGGCAAATTACTCGATGAATAAATCTCAAGGGAGATATTATATTATTATATTATATTAGTAAGAGGTCTACGAGTTGTAGAGGCACACTTTTGGATCGACCATATTAAACAATATACTATAATGACGCAACAGGCAGGTCGTCAGATGAGCCACCTTGTTAAAGGGTTCAAGGGACTTGCTTTTATCGAGGGGTGTATTACACTCTGGCAACAATACTGAAACTAGTTTCTGAGAATTACGTTCACATAATCATACGTAAAGTCTTGTAACATGATCAGACACCCTAACTCAGTCGGTAGCATATATGTCTACTGAGATAAGGATCCCGGGTTCGATTCCTGGCATAGACAAGAAATGTATGATTGGTGAAATGTGGGTTTACCCATTCAGTGTTGAATAAACGGCCTAGGTTCGGATGTTGTGTCTGTTCTAGATTTAAGTTAGTTTATTATAAGTTATGTGCTAATATAATCAGTCGGTTTAGAAGGTGCAAGTTAATTACCTCAATTAATCGAAAAAAAAATCTTTTAAATGAAACTGTCACTTTTGATAGATAGTATCGATAAAATAATACTAATAATACTGAAAATGTTGACAGCATAAAATGTGTATTTTTTTAAAATGCTCTTACTACTGTGTTCTCATGATACATAGCCTCAAAAACAAATAAACATAACGTCAACAACATTTATAAATCCAACTAAGCACGTTTTTTAGATGACATTCAGATGGAGTGACTAATTTTTCAACATTTGTACATATTTACAAATATAAAATGTTCTAAACCATAAATAGATTACACTCGTGATCTTTATTAAAACAACTTTTATAAGACTTTAAAATTAAATATAATACTCTAAAATTGATCTACTTGTGCTGCAACTAGCAGACGACACAACAGAATATTTTCTTACCTTATTGAGTTGAGGGTTGCGAAGGTGGTCCAGCCCCCGTACCAGGGAGGGACACACATTCTCCCCAGCTCCCTCGTGGGAAGAACACGAGCCCAATCTCTCTCTTTGAAGGTCCGACATGTTTGGCGGCGAAACGAATAGTTGTACACAACTAGACTTGCATGTGTTAATGTGACAGTCTGTTTCCCTCTCCCTGCAGACGACACGAAAGTTACGAGAATTAGCGCATGCGCACACATGGTATAAGTAGACAACATTGCCAAGGCGCAGCCTACGTAATACGGGTAAGAGGTTGTAACGAGGAGACAATGCAGCACGAGACACGTAGTTGATGAATTGACCGCTACGCTTCTCCTCTATAATATTTTTGTGGAATTCCATAGATGCGTTTCTTGTTCTAGCCTACATCTTATCTATTCAAACCATTGATCTCTATAATATAACTAGATGGACGTACACATACACATTGCCAAGGACAAAAGCGTGACGTTCAAGTTCGTCTGCTACACTGTGGGGGGAAAGATTTAACGGTTTATTTCAATGTTCTTATGCTGTTCTTATGCGAAAACATGTCTCTGATGAATAAAAGTGTTATTAGTATCTTCTCTGACTATTATTATTATTATTATTATTATGTTTTATGTAACGTACGCGTTCGAATTATTTCAAAAAATATATTATTTAGTTTCAAGCTACTTTTAAATGAAAAAAGATGAAATGATTATTTTTTTTCTATTTTAAACTTTGTGATCACGTATTAAGGAAAATTAGTGGTTGGTGTAATTGCTGAGAAGAACAATCGTGGGTCAAAGCTTATATGAGAAGAATTTTTTTTAGCACACAGTCTTACCACCCGTTCAGGTTATACGCTCATTTACTAGTCACGCTAATGGTTTTAGAGATTAGGAAGGTTATATTTAGATGAAGTGTATACTCGCGTTTGCAAGGAAAACCATTTTGGTAAAATCACCCTTAGTCCACCCGACCGAGATTCGAACCTCAATCTTCCCGTCATCGGCACTCTAATCTACTGAGAGAGTAAAGCATTAAAACATGCGGGTTAGAGAAGATATTAAAACAATAAAATTGTATTATTAATTTACCTCTCCTTGTTTGTGACATTTTAGCACGCCACTGGAATCAATATAAATATTTAGTACAGCTGTATCTTTTGAGAGATTGTGCTCGTTTTGACAGATAAAGATGTCAAGAGTAGGATTTTTGACATTATAAATCTAAAAATGACCATATATAACAATTTATAGAGGGGATATCACTTGAAAATAATTTAACCCGATGTTTTAATATGGACAGCAATTTCCGTTCTTCCTCAAACGACATTCGAAATAACAATTATTGCTGACGGAATGAGTGTAAATAGAAACATACATATTTTAGAAAGAAAAAAAAAATTAGAAGTACAGTTTATATTAACGAAAACTAAAATTAAAATTGTCTATAGTTTTACACACGCGTGCACACACATGCACACGCGAGATTAGTTATTAAGTGTAAGTGTAAAACAAGTTCTATACATGATTGCATAATATGGAACTACTTGCCTTGATCTATGATTTACTTTAGTAACCGTGAGAGCGACGCTAGCAGAGTGACCCATGTTGACAATTCACAAACACAATAAACCACACATTCAACAGTCTATGACGAGAGTGTTCACGAAGCAGGAAACAGAGCAGAACAAGCTTGTACCCTGACATGATACACACGTCGAGTCCTAAGTATAGAGTTTGTAAACTCTGAAATTAGATCACATTACATTTACACAAAACCACGATTTTAAGTCCTTATTTTTGTATATTTGAAAAAAAAAAAGCTAGTGAGTAACCGTAGTTAATAAATCTTACACCCACTATAACAATTGGCAGTATATAATACTAGCTGATGTACTTTTTTTTTAAGAAGTTGGAAAGCGAAAAAGCATCTTGTAAAAAAAAAATCTATACCGATACTTCCTGTTATCGATACTAGTACGGCATCGATATTTGGGCAAGCCCGAATTGCGCCAGTAATTAAGGGATTTAAAAATGTTCACTTAGCCCGGACCCGAATTGCGCCAAGTCTAATTCAGGGGGACGAGGGGGGATGAAATAAACAAACACCAATACAAACAAGCTCTCGCCACGTTTTGTCTTCCCTTCCTTAGATAAAAGAATGTAAAAACGCCCTAAGAGCCCCCAACAAGATCTGTATTAGCTTTTCTGACATAAGTCTGGCCAGTATTAACAAATTATCTCGGCAACGGTAACTGTAAAGATGTGTAGGGGAAGGTGTTGTACCTTGTAACTCTTGTACCTTGAAACACCAGCCATTTTTAATACATGCAGTGCCATCTGGATATTATTCTCATCACTATGTTATTCTACTTCCTTTAGCAGTTGTTCAGTTTGCANTTTTTTTTTTGCTACACCAAATTTCATCAATTGAGTTCTAATTTTATGTTCACTATCACAACGATTAAAAATATTAGTGGGACCAGTAATGAAAACACTTTGCCAATACTAATAATGTTTGAGTAACTATAATCCATAATAAGCCATACTTTAAAATACAACATATTCGAATGAAAGGATTTTACAACCTAGATGGGTTTGTTTAGTGACGAGTCACATTGTTTACGTAGCTAAATAAAGCTTGGTTCTGATAGCCAAACCTTCCGTGTATTAATCAAAACTTGTGAATGTGAGAAATACAGATATATTGTGTGTGTTTTGACAGAATCGTCACAATACACACTCTCTCAGTGGTAAAAGTGTCCTGATACGCCGCTCTAGAGTAGTTATATATATATATATATATATATATATATATATAGATATAGATATAGAGCCAGTGTATTTTTTAAATAAACCCTTATATGTGCATTGGTGAACACGCAGACATAAACGTGAAGCTCGTCTAGTATGGTTCTAAGAACTGTTCAAAATCTTTAACCAAGGTTGAAAGCTTACCAACCTGGCACGTCATATATGTTTACAACACGGGGGTGGACTTAAAAAGTGTGATGAGTGTGGACACGTTTTTAATAGGAGTGATAACTTACAGCGACAAATTTCTTCACATAGTCGGGAGGTGAAGTCATTGGAGTGTAATAAATGCAGAAAAATATTTTCACGGCGGGATAATCTATTACGACACAGGCTAAATAACTGTACTGCAACAGGAGCAACACCACTCGGGAATGTTGCCGATGTTTCAAAAGTCAAGAGAGCAGGAATCTATTGAGAATCTCAATGTTGATGAAGATTACGACTCCTGTAATTGCTCAGAAGCTTTGAATGGTACAATCAAAATCATCAAGATCTCTCTCTCGAAAGACACGCTATTTTTACTCTTTATTAACGAAATTAAAAGAAATTTGGAAGCAACGCTTACCCAAAAACTTAGTGTGATGGGTAATCTAAAATGGTACACATCTGCCTGTGTAGAGTACTCTCGTGTTGGAGGGGAGGGAGAGGAAACAATCACCCCCTACTTTCGCAGTAAGTGTATCGTCACTCTAAGTCCTGACGCATTAAAATCGCAGATTGAGGGTGCATGTACTTACACGATTGAAGCAGCTTCTTCTTTCCACCACAAGGGAAGTGGTTGGTCTGAGGACCGTGTGAAATACTTAAAACTTAAACTAGCTAAATATATTCTTTTGACTGCTTCTAGCTATATTCCATCACCAGAAGAGTTGAGAAATAAATTTTGCCCTAATTAATATAAGAAATGCCGACAGTAAATGTATTCTTTGGTCTGTGCTAGCATTTCTATACCCAGCTGACAAGCACGCTAGTCGAGTGAGTAAGAATATATAACTTGAAAGTAAACTAAAAATGGATGGTATTGAATATCCTGTGCAAATACCGCAAATAGCTAAATTTGAAAAATAAAATAATGTATCTATTAATGTGTATGGATACCAAGGGGAAATATTCCCTTTAAGGATAACTAAGGTTAGTCGTGAAAATCATGTGAATTTGTTGTTTCTTTCAAATGTGGATGGGGGACATTATTGTCTTATTAAGAACTTCGGCAGATTGCTAAGCTCATTGACCAGACACTTATTGAATATCCTGTGCAAATACCGCAAATAGCTAAATTTGAAAAACAAAATAATGTATCTATTAATGTGTATGGCTACCAAGGGGTTATATTCCCTTTCAGGATAACTAAGGTTAGTCGTGAAAATCACGTGGATTTGTTGTTTCTTTCAAATGTTCTTTCAAATGTGGATGGGGGACATTATTGTCTTATTAAGAACTTCGGCAGATTGCTAAGCTCACTGACCAGACACAATGGTGAATTCATACTATTGCAAATATTGTTAGCATAGATTTTCCAGTCAAAATTAGTTATAGGTGGGAGGTGACGTTACTCGCTTCCTCGCAGTGTCTCCTGGGAAAAGTTTTAATAAACGGCTAAACGAGTAACACCCAATACGTGGTAATATTATAATAAAATGTTAGTGATTTATAAAAATTTTATCAAATGAATGGTGTAACTATTTTATAAACTCCTGGTTTACCCCCTTCGTTTCGCCTCCTCCCCTCCCAAATTATTTTTTCCTGATCCGTCACTGAGCAATGCTATTCTCATGAGAAATGTGACCCAAATGCTCTATGAGAAGGATTAATGTGAGAGAAAGTGACCCATCTTCGTAGTGAGGAGGATCAACGCTAAGACCCCCAAAATAATATTCCACGAGCCGCCACTGATCAATGCTATTCTTATTAGAGAAAGTCACCCACTGGCTCTCTCCTGGTTTACCCCCTTCGTTCTGCCTCCTCCCCTCCCAAATTAATTTTTCCTGATCCATCACTGAGCAATGCTATTCTTATGAGCGAAAGTGACATTAATTTTTAGTGAGGAGGATCAATGCTAAAACTCGAAAGGATTTTCAACCTCCACCCAAAATAATATTCCCCGATCCGCCACTCAGCCATACTATTCTTATAAGAGAAAGTGATCCACTGACTCTATGGGAAGGATCAATTTGGGAAAAAGTAACCCAACTTCGCAGTGAGGAGGATCAATGCTTAAACTCAAAAAAATGGCTAACCCTGAAAAATATTTCTTGATCCGCCACTGAATCGGTTTGAGAAGTCTTAATACTAAATGTATGGTGTGAAAGTTACCCGTCTCAATAGTAAGGAGAGCCCAAGATCAAACTTGAAAGAAATGTTAAACACCCAAAATAATATTTCCTGATCCGCTACTGATCAATTCTATTTTCAAGGGAGAAAGTAACCTACCTTTCTTGTGAAAACAAACAATGTGAGAAAAATTGACCAAACTTCGCAGTGAGGAGGATTAATGATATAACTCTAAATAATTTTCAACTTCCCAAAATAATATTTCCCGATCCGCCACTGATCAATGCTATTCTTATGAGAGAAAGTGACCCACTGGCTCTATGGGAAGGATCAATTTGGGAGAAAGTGACCCAAATTCGCAGTGAGGAGGATCAATACTAAACCCCCCTCCCCCTCCAAAATAATATTCCACGAGCCGCCACTGATCAATGCTATTCTTATGGGAGAAAGTAACGCAACCTCCCTGTGAAGACGAACAATGTGAGGGAAAGTTTCCAAACTTGGCAGCGAGGAGGATCAATGATAAAACTAGAAAAATTTGTCAACCCTCTAAAATAATAATCCCCGATCCACCACTGATCAATACTATTCTTATGAGACAAAAGTGACCACGGGCTCTATGGGAAGGATCATATGTGGGAGAAAGTGACCAAACTCCGAAGTGAGGAGGATCATAGCTAAAACCCCCAAAACAATATTCCCTCATCCGCCACTGATCACTGCTAATCTTATGGGAGAAAGTAACCCACCTTCCCTGTGAAGACGAACAATGGGATAGAAAGTGACAAAACTCCTCAGTGAGGAGGATCAATGCTATTCTTATGGGATAAAGTGATCCTCCTCTTAGAATGAGGAGGATCAAACAATGTTAACCTTATGGGAGAAAGTGGTCTGAAACTGTCATTTTAACCACTACTGATATGAATCCTCTTTAAGATAATCTTTATCTTTTTTTCAGGTATTTCGTTTGCCTATAGAAAATTAAATCTCTCTACCATATCGAAACAGATTTTTCTAATAATTTAGCAATTTTTGTGCCCCCCTTCAACCTTTAAACAACTTCCTGGACTAATATTTTGAAATTCTAAGCTTTCCAAGGATAGGAAAAATTACAAAAATTAAAATTAATCCAAAAAACTAAAGATTATTTTAAAGCGGATACATAGCTAGAAATCATCGAAGGATAAACTAGCGCCTATCTAGCAGCAACATAACAATTAAAATAAACAAACTATGACGACATAGCTTGGAGACCATAATTCTCTTTGGAACTCAGGATGCTCAATATTTATT
The DNA here is from genome assembly GCA_902155825.1 of Timema genevievae. Lineage (NCBI taxonomy): Eukaryota > Metazoa > Arthropoda > Insecta > Phasmatodea > Timematidae > Timema > Timema genevievae. The sequence continues at coordinate 5,648 of CABFWO010005783.1, read as the reverse complement.
GTTTTTCTATAGCAGTCTATTATTTTATTTATGTATAATCTTTTGTGAAATGGTGTTCTTTATTAAAAAAATGTGTTGTTCCTTTGTTTGACCTATATTATGATCATGCTTATGTAAAGATTATGTTGTCAATGGATTATGTTCAATTGTGCACTCAGTTTGTGGCCTAGGTAATATTTTATTAATAAGTTTTTTCTAGTTCATTATTGGCTGCAATTGGTTTGTGACTGACAAAGTTAACTCAGGATTGTACACAGAGGAACTGTCAAAATGATTGCAGCCGAATGTTGAACGTCCTAATTTGATATAGTTTGATACGTTTTACCCGTGCGAAGAACTGGATGGACTCGGTTATACACGTGATCATAAAATCTCACCAAACCCGGACTTAAGGGTGACTCCAGTGTCTATTTCCACATAGTTGGGTGGTTTTTTTTCTTTCAGCGGCAAGGAAGTGATGACAGTCAAGTGGTGACCTCTATTGGCGAGTTCTTTGAACAATGATGTGAGCAGAATGCTGTGACTTGGGGCTGGAAAGGGCGCGACTCCTAGAATTCGCGCTGTATATGCTGGGGTAGTGAGCGCTGTTAGCAACAACAGCAGACAGAGCGTGCCAATCATCATCTAGCATCAAAAACAAGGAAACAATCAATACCAATAAGAACACATTACTTTAGTATTGATCTTGTTTCTGACCGAAATGAGCATTTATGTGATGATAGATCTGGGGCACTCCTGCAGTGTTGATGATGGTGCCTAGTAGCTTAAACTTTTAACTCTGATCTGCTCCGCTTCTAGTGACGTCATGAGGCCTAGCAATCTGCTGGTTCTTAGGAGAATTGTGTGAATATTTACTGTTTTCTTTATTTAAAAATGGATGAGTCACTTTGAATGATACCAACAATTAATCTAAACATGTTTTATGTATATTATTTAGCAAGAATACTTCGGAGGTTGAAAAATACAACAAATAAACATGTAAATAATAATTAGAAATATATATGCTAGGCAAATATTATGTACCGTTCACAAACATGATTAGAATATTATATTAACAGGGCACTGGCTTGAAACCTAGAAAGAGCATTAATTGTTGCACTAATCCAAGGTCCCGAGTTCAATGTCCATGTCCAATAAAATTAATAAAATCGACAGAGTTATTTAAGAATTGCTTTGAACACTTACCAGCTTTGGAATATAGAATTTTGAAATACTACTTTGTAAAGAGTTTAATTTTTTTTATTTTCTGAATAAGAATTTTCACTGTGAAATGTATAGTTCCTATACTTGATGTAGTTAATAGGAAGTATATTTTCAAGCGTTAACGAAACCAAAGAAAATAATTCACGCAAGGAATTACCATAAAATAAGTTATTTACTTTATTTAGCACTGTCTTAGTATCCGGTCTGATTATACGCTTATGTACCAATTACATTAATGGTTTTAAGGTTGCGGAAGGTTTTATTTATGGGGAGTGTACCCGCATTTGAGTGGAGGGAGAGCGTAAAATTATTTTGGAAAACCCCTCATCAGTACACCCAACTTAGACTCGAACCTCGATCTCCCCGTCATCGGCAGTCTTGTCTACTGCGAGATTAGCGCCTTAGACCATGCGGCCACCGAAGCGGGTGCACAGGAAAAGTTGCTTCTGATGTTTGTGATGAAGAAACATATTTTCGAACATTTATGTTATTAAAATCTTCATTATAGAATGCTCATTAACTCCAATCCTCAAAACTGTTGTTGAACGACTATTTAGTCCTCCCCTGGTAAGATCATTGAAATAGTTAGCATTTGTATCATACCCAATTAAAAAATTTAATGGATTAACTCCATTCCAAACAAAAAGGCCCTTTGTAGTGAGAATAACCACAAATGTACAAAACGGAGGATTCTGAAATCATGTCAGCTCTTGAATATCACTAATCACATCCACAAAATGTTCATCTATTGTATATTTTGCTATATAACCCAAAATATTAGAAGAATGAACCACACAAAATTTCAAATCAAGTAAATTACATGAAAAACAAACATCCCGCACAGTAAAACAAACTGAACTAAATCAGCAATATTGCACGTGGCTGTGTTGTTGACCGGCCTCAACGCAGCGTTGCCAAACTTCAGTATTCCGGCCTGTAACTAAAGACCGCCGTGACTAGAGGGTATTTATTCCCAACACAACAAAGTACTACTTCACACTGCATTTCTAACTGCTGAGCAAATTCAAGGGCTGGGAAGAATCTCCCTCACAGGAACCCGGAAGGATTGGTGTATGGCGATGCCATGCGTGAAAAATTGATTAATTACCAATTACTTTGTAAACTATCACCATTGAATAAACTACTATATCAAGAAAGTGCTTGGCTTGGAGGTTTTCGCCCACCCACCCTACAGCCCCGATCTTGCACTGGTTCCTGTTGTGGTTCCCGTCTCAACGCTTTGCGAATATTGAGGAACTGAAGACGGGAGTGACTAAGTGGCTCAACTTACTATTGGTGGACTTCTTTCCCACGGGTGTAAAGAAGCTGGTGCCTGGGGTCACGATATACAAAATGCATTGAATTCAATGGTGGCTATGCGTAAAAATAAAGTATGTATGTCTATATCTTTAGTCTCTAGTAAATTATGTTTTTCTTTAGTATTTTTTAAATTGCTGACTGGACCTTATTTTCTGGACACTACGTTTATTTGTAGTACTCCTCCCTCAACCAATTATTGAAAATGTGATGCCTATAAAAACATTTTGGAATGGTCCTTAATTTGAATTAGTTTGAAAATTATTTTCCTCTAGAAGCAATAATTTGAAGTGGTACTCCTCTTACAAATATTTGAAAATTAGATTCTCCTAAAAGCTATTTGGAATTGATATTTAATCTTAGTTAGAGTTCAGTGTGTTATTCTCTCACACACAACTACATGCTGTAGTAACATTATGTCTTACATGTATGTGTGTGCCATGGATTCTACTGATGTCCGGACTAATAACATCCCACTCACTACCGAACCCGGAATTTCTTTAATAATCTTAACACTAATGAAGATATTGCAACGAAATTTGAAGCGGACTTACCTCATTTTGTTATAACTCTGATGACATCATAACATTTGCTGGAAGTGGCCACCATTTACGTCCAAACAGCATAGAACCCTGCGCTCCATATTTTGGAAAGTCCTTGCCAGTACGTCCGCTGTTACTGCCTGAATTTCTTCGGTGATGTTTGCTTTCAAGGGTCTATGGTTTATGGTTTGTTTTGATAAATTCTCCCTTTAAGATATCCCCATAAAATTAATCAGACGGTGTCAGATCAGGTGAGTACAGTGGCCAAAGTCCCTTAAATGACGTGGTCATCGAAAAAGGACTGAATTTCGGCTATGCTGGCGTGTGATGTGTGGGATGTCATTCCATCCTACTGGAAATGTACAGTGAAGAGTTCCTCGTCGTCCAATTGATTTACAAAGATGTTGAAGATTTCCATACATGCAGCTGTTGTGATGGCTGTTTCGAAGGAGATGGGACTAATTATGCGCCACCGGGACACACCACACCAAACATCAATCTTCTCTGAATGAAGGGGTTCTTCATGTATCGCATTGGGATTTTCACTTACCCAAATACGGGGTTTTTGAGAATTAACGTATCCTAAGAGGTGAAACCATGCCTCGTCCGAGAACCCAGTGTAGTCCAGAATGTCAGGACTTTCTTGAAGAAATGTCTGAAACAATCGCTAGTTCCCTTGGTCAGGTTCTTTTAATTAGTGGATCACGGGGATACGGTACGCACGAAGCTTCGCTTTTTTCACATCAAATTGAAAAGTGCTTCTGGACAACTCTTATTCCTGTAAAATTCGGCTCAGGTATTTCTTGGGAGACGCCAGTAGTCGGTCCTTCCCATTCTGGATTGTTTCCTCTGACATTTGTGGACGACCTCCTGCATGGTCGTCCAATAAAATCCCCTTAGTTTCCAGTTTCTTCGACAAGGCCCTGATGCTGGACTTGCTTGGTGGATGTCGGCTTTCAAACTTCTCCAGGAATTGCTGTTGACATGATTGTGTCGATTCTGTTTTCCAATAAATGCGAACAATAAACACTCACTACTCCAGAGTATATATTTTTCAACTATCCTGTGGGAACTCACATGTACACTAACACTCACGAACAACAACCATATTATGTAGACACCCTCAGCCAACAGCCCAGTAGAGATGCGCGTCAGGCAGGAAACTGGCTGGCGAGACATTCTGGCTGGGTTTCGGACCACTACTCCATGTCGCAACAATTAGGCGCCACACTACATACACATTCCTTTCATTTCTCACACAAAAAACAAGCTCCTGTTCAAATTTCGTTTCTACATCTGCATTAGTCTTAAAAATTCTAAAGAAATTCCGGGTTCGGTATCAAGTGGGACACCCTACATCTTGAGGACACCGAAAATTAAGCGTATGAAATATTCGAGATGAAGACATTCTAAAATATACGTATTTAATCGAAGAAAAATATATAAAAGACAGAAATAACGTTTGTTTTAAAGTCTAAAATTTAGTTCATGATCAAAAATTAATCTTAGAAGGGTGAGCAAAGAGATATAAATTCAATGCTATCGTACGAACTCAGTTTAAACTCATATTTGACTGCTCACGTGCGATGGAGCAGTTACTTAAGCCACTGTTCGATATAGCCGTGTTTAATAGTGAAAAATATAATATTTCAACCAACCAGAAGGACGTTTTCCATTAGTTTGAATATGGTTTATTTCTCGAATAAAATGTTGGTGAAAATATGGCTTTTTAAGTAAATAAAAAAGCCATATAGTGACATTAAATATAAATTATGATTTTAATGCTCTCAACTTAGTGTTCTACTATATATATATATAAAGAGAGAGAGAGCTGTGTTTAACATTAAATTATGATTTTAATGCTCTCAACTTAATGTTTACGAGTTTCAACTTGTGATGTATCCACTATGGCCTTTGTAAGTCTGAAGTTGGAGATCAATGTAAGGTGACTTAACCTGAGTATTTAATAGCACCAGGGACACGGCTCCACGCAGTTAGTGCTAAAGCGTTGAATGTAGCTAGCTTTTTGTGATACTCACATGACATAAACATGCTCTAATATTCTAAGTGTAATTTTTGGTTAAGTTTAAGAAAAGGCAGTAGCCTTAACTTCTCCATTAAGGTTGATTAGTATTCATATTCGCAGAATAGAAGCATGAGAGCAAATTAAGGTCATTCGACCATCAAAATTTTATTGTATTATTTTAATAAGTGTAGAAATATAAGCTATAAATATTGATTCAATGATTTCAAATCATTACAATTCTCGAGTTATAAGTAGTCAAACTTGCTATTTTATCCATTTTACGTACTAATTTTAAGGTAAAGTAGTTAAGGTATGGGGATTAAATTTATTATAGCTAGACATGCATATGAAGTGTATGCAATGAAGTACTTACAATATTTTAAATATAATTAGTTTTTAATTTATAAGCTATTAAATAGTTGTAAAATTACATAATTTTTGATCTTATGTAAGTGCTTTTAGTTTTATACCCCAATACTTTAATTTTATATCATTTTGTAGTACATAATGTCGTTATTTCAAATTTGTTTGGTTTATTAGTCTAACTCTACTCTTTTATT
>CABFWO010005782.1:23847-42674 GCA_902155825.1 Timema genevievae | reverse complement strand
GTATATTAATAAGACTATTAATAAGTACCAGTTCATTTTAAGATTGTAGTTTAGAGTTAAGAATAGTAATTAAGAACCGTAACAGTATCCTTACAACAATGTCCTTGGTAAAAAAAATCAATTAACACTTTTTGAATAGGTTAAAAACTTTTTCAAAATTCACATTTCAGTTAGGTAAAATCTATGTAGAGATTAGACATTAACAAAAAAGTGAGGAGAAATTAATTATACAAAACATATATTTTAGTTAAAATATATTATATATTTATTTTATCCCCGCTTCTTGCTACCTGTTCATGTTATACGCATTGCATTGAAATCACTGAGATTGTTTAAATAAACGTACATTTTTTTTAGTTAAAATTAGGTATAGCTTGAAACAAAATGTAAGAAAAAAATCACCATTTCTGAATCATTTTCGCGTACCACTAATAAATACTCGACATCGGCGGTACGAGTACCACAGGTTGAAAACCACTAGATTGTAATTTTTTAAGATAAGGACATAGTCAAGGCAGGTACTGTTACCTTCCAGGGGTAAGCTAAGTGTACTTATTATTTCAAAATAATTTCACTAATTTGGGCACTACTACCCAAATATTCTCAGTGACAAGACCATCATTTTCTCGAAAAGGTGCAAAGGCAGAAACCCTTTGTCCAGCCCCCTAGAGGGTTGTCTAATGCCGGGATCACGATCAACTTAACGTAACGTTCACTTAAAGTTAACTTAACGTATGTGTGATCACGATTCACGTAACTTAACGTAACTACTCGAGCCAAACATCTTCATTCTCGAGTATGATCTGTGATTTGTACTAGTTTTACAGTGATGATCTGTGAATGTTTACAGTTTTCAATCGATATAATAAATATCTATTACAACACTTTTTTGATAAATTTAGCTTTCCTATTTTAGTGTAATTATTTTGTTTAAATGTCTGATCACTAGAACTTAGCTAAAAAGTAAGCATTGGTCATAATACCAACAAATGAATTACTAAATAGCCCTGTTGACGTCACTCGCATAATGATTGGCTGGCTAGGTCACGTGATACCCTTCAAGTAACCTTCACTTAAAGTAAAAGACCTCCCAGGACATCTCTTACGTTAAGTGAACTGCAAGTCAACGTTAAGTTAACTGCATCGTGATCGCCTCCATTTAAACACAAGAGGAGGTCTTTTACGTTAAGTTACGTTAAGTTAACTTTAAGTTAACGTTAAGTTGATAGTGATCCCGACATAAAAGGACGTCAACGACATTGCCTACTTGGGACGTAGATCTAGGTTAAGTTAGGATAGGTTAGATTAGGTTAGGTTAGGATACCCTTGTTAGTGTATTAACGTTTTATTCAGTGAAATTAAAAATATATAACATTGAAACAAAAACATTATAATCTTCAATAATTCTTAAAATAGTCTTACTTTGTCACAAAATTATTTTTTGGATCTTAAACTAGTTTTTTTTAGAAATATTTATTTTAAATCGTTTAAAACTCGGGATATTTGGTTAGTCCACGAAATATAGCCAGTAGCCATCTTCCTGCCAGGATGTAGATTTTTAAAAAAAAGTCTTTTCAAGCATTTTATTCCTGTCTATGGTAGGGAGGAAATGGCTTGAAGGCCCTTTTACTAAACAAAATCCTATTATTATTATTATTATTATTATCACCGCGTCTTACTACCCGATCGGTATTATACGCACTTACACTAATGTGTAATGGAGGACCTACAGATTAACGTAGGATCCGAACCACGGTGGAGGACTGTCATTCCACACATTCACAAGTTGTGATTAATACACGTCTTGTCAAAGGTGAAGGAAGGGTTTGGCAATCAGATAAATCTGTGCCGGGACCGAGGATTGAACCCCAGCACAGTAGTCAGACACCTTACCCCTAGACCACCAGGGCACTTAAAATATCATACTATATAGTAGAATTCGGACAGGTAATAAAAGGCCTTTAAGTCATCCCTTCCAACCATAAACAGGGATATGTATGTGTAGTGAGAAACAAAAAAATAAAAAAATTGAAATGCTAATCAATGCTGTCCAGGAACAAATAATATAGTTTTGTAGTAGTGTTTATACTCGTCAGTGGAAGAGGGGAACTGTTATCGGCATATAAAACAGAAGTCTCATAGGCTGAACGACTCTTTTTATTCCTTCTATTTCTATTCCTTACATTGGTGTCTAAGTGTGATTTATTCATAGAATGCTTAAGTGCATCAAATTAAAATGTAGCCAACTTCGCAAAATAACTTCGAATTCACCCAAGTAGACAATGTCGTTAGGGCGTAATGTATGGAAGAGATATTTAAATATGCCAAAAAAGTTTGTAAAACAAACAAACATGACCAAATTTAGTGAAGATGCAGATTTTTTAATAGTCTTATTATGTGTGACCTGCTGATGGCGGGGAGATCAAGGTTCGAATCTCAGTCGAGTCTACTGAGGGTGGTTTTTACTAAAAAAAAAAGTTTCCCACTCTCCTTACAAGCAAATGTAGGTAGATTACCTCTAAAATGCTTCCTTCTTCATTCCTACCCCATTATAATGATAATCATACATGCGTATAACCTGAACAGGTAGTAAGACGTGGTGATTAAAAAAAAATATTATGTGACTTTACTTTGTTTCAGTGGCACAGAATTCAGGCTGCAGATTTTGATGTATAATTCGATAATCCACAAAAGAAATAACTACAGATAATTTTCCGTGGCGTCAGGTACAGCAATTAATTTAATTTTAAAAAATGAGCCTGGATGCGCAAGGGATGCATTCATAGCCTAAAGGTAAAGACTCGTGTAAAGACGCTATAATAATTTACAGGGAGATCCAGCAGTCCATTAGCGAACAAGTTAACAGAAGCCCAATACCGTATGGAATGAATTATCATAATAAATTATTAAGGAGAGCTTAAATTAAAATTACGAAAAGGTTAGGAGAGACACATCCCAACATAAATTAATTTCTCAAACCCGAATAAGAGAAGAAAAAAAATGGTATAATATTACGCTTGGAACAATAAAAACTTTGTCGAGGTGCGATATTCTTCATTGTTCATTTTGAAAACAGCGCGATTGGGATATGTTTATTAATTTTTATCATTTTAAATTATTGTTTTTTAATGTTGTACTTTTTTTAATATAGTAGGGCTAAACGGTTACACTAGTCCCAATTACACTGTTTTTAAAAGTCTATTACAGAATATCGCACCAAGATACCTCATCTGGGTTGAGCTGTATTACCTACCTAAGTTAGGTGTTATCTGTGGGGTGAGACGGGTTCTTAAGACGTCTGGTTCTAGCTGTATTACCTACCTAAGTTAGGTGTTATCTGTGGGGTGAGACGGGCTCTTAAGACGTCTGGTTCTAGCTGTATTACCTACCTAAGTTAGGTGTTATCTGTGGGGTGAGACGGGCTCTTAAGACGTCTGGTTCTAGCTGTATTACCTACCTAAGTTAGGTGTTATCTGTGTAGTAAGACTGGCTCTTAAACCTGTATGCTGATAACTAAATGTTATCTTCACCTCAGCCGTTCATAGCTAAAAGATCAAATATCTAAGATAAATAAATAATAATTATACTGATACAGCATATTAAAAAAAAGGACATAAGGCCTCACAAGACAAAATGTCCCTTGCCACACTTCCGGATACCACCTTACTGGGTAGGGTGGATAAAATTCATGCTCGAGCAGTTATTTTAGGGGGAGTGGGGTGGCGTAGACTAGAGAAAGTATAGTAATAATTTGGTAGGATGGGACTTTAATAAAATACAAATGCATTATTTTGCGGTCAACATTGATAACATTTACTATATTATTGGTATTGTTATTTTATAGGTATTGATAATATCTATCAAAAGTGACAGCTGCAGATCACATGACTTGACGTATTGAACATATATAAACACCCCCCAATCTTCGCCTTTCATATATACCTAATTGTATAACGTTGCTTTCTTCAATATTAGAACATTGTTTTATTTATTTTTATAGCTGTAAAAATGTTCCTCTCTAATTGAATTTGACTGTATAAGATTATTTCTTTATCTCTTTTTTATTTTTAGTATGAAACATACTTTGCTACTACTCTAAGAGGAATAAAATATAATCCCACTTTCACCACTGATGAATCAAAGGATTTTTTTTTTACATGGCCCAATTATTTTATTTTCCCTGCGATTTGTCTGTGCGTGAGACATTTTGTGATCGGAAACGTTACTGTATTTAAATGTCTGACAGGTCTCGAATGGGAATATAACGTTTTCGAGATCTTTCTTTTAACAGGGGAGTCATTTTATAACCATCGATACCCACTTTGGTGGATGCGTGGTCTAACGTGCTAATCTGTGAGTTGATACACGCCCGATTAACGGGGAAGTGAAGGTTCGCATCTCGGTCAGGTGCGTCCTGAGTTTTTTCCCCCCAATTTCCCACTCTTTTTCTACGTGCAAATGCGGGCACACTTACTCTAAATATAGCCTTAATAATCCTTAAAATGATTAGTGTAATTAATACATAGCGTATAGCCCGAACGGGTAGTAAGATTATTATTAGCACCACGTCTTATTACCTGTTCGGGGTATACGCACTTACGCTAATATGTAATGGTAGGGTGATTGTGAGATGAAATGGAGGACCTACAGTTTAACGTGGGATCCGAACCACGGTGGAAGGCCTGGCATTCCACACATTCACAAGTTGTGATTAATACACGTCTTGTCAGAGGTGAAGGAAGGGTTTGGCAATCAGATAAATCTGTGCCGGTACCGAGGATTGAACCCCGGACCCCCGGCACAGAAGTCTTGACACCTTACCCCCTAGACCGCCAGGTCACCCGTGTACGCAATCACTCGCGATGTCAAAGCGCGCGTGCGTGGCTGATGGTTCCAACCATTCGTGCCGTTGTGTTTGTCGTATGAAGATGTCGTAAACAACGAGTCCAATGTGGTTTACCAGGAACCGAACTCAGAACAAACCTAAGCGTCCTTTCAACCATCCCCGATAAATTTGACTTGATGAGTGTGACGCCTCACCCGCGTGCCCACCGATGCGGGTGGAGGCACAAAACACATCCTGTGTGACCCTTTAGAAGAGCAGTCTACTTCCGACCGATCTTTCTTTCACTTTCTCTTTATATCTTTCTTTCTATTTTTTTCCTTTCTTTTTCTTTATTTAAAATATTCTTTATTCGTTTCTTCTTTGTGTCTCAGATAATATGAGACAAAATATAAGTCTACTTAATGAAGGGGGTAAGGGAAGATTGCCTACTTTGTGTCTCAGCTGTCAAAGGACACAAATACAGCTCTTCATAATCCAAGATAGTCGATTACCTGAAAACCGCGAGTCTCTAGAGACCAGTTCCTTACATCCGCCGTGGTCTTGATACAGGTCTCTTGTTCCCAGGAGCTGAGCGGAACGGAGAACGGCAGGCTGCAGTGGATCAAGAGAAGCTCATCTCCACCTTGACAGTCCTGATAGCCACGACCGTCCGACCTCCCACGAGGCACAGGAGAGGCATCGTCGACGAGTGCTGCTGGAAGAGCTGTAGCATCTTGGAGCTGAAGATGTACTGCGCCGGGAACTAACCAGCTCTCTGTAACCATGGACACGACCGCATCTTACAATGGACCTTGCAAATGGAAGATCATTGAAACCATGACATTAAAATTACTGGGAGATTTTTATTTTTGGGTGGGAGGTTGTGGTTTATAATATGTTTTAAATAATAAATTATAAATAATTAAATTTAGTGTTCTAAATTCTTCTTTTTTCCTGTCCACTATCCTTCATTGGGTAAATCCTCTACATACTCGGTTAATTCGTTCTTAAGGTCTCCACGCATGTGGAAAAACCGCGTTAGTTGAAAATACCATGGTAGTTGTAAGCCCGCGCAAGTCGATAAACCGCGCATGTCGATAAACCGCGCATGTCGAGTTGTGTTTATATACCATGTATTCTTGTCATATACAAGGTGTTTCTAAACTATGCTCCAAACTTAAACCTACAGCAACTGTGGGCAGAAAGAAACAGAAAATACTAGTAAAAAAAAAGTTCAGAAAACTCATCTTGTATTGCTAAAAAGTTTGACGTCTTAACTCAGCCAGTATTGTGTATGTGTACTGAGCTAACGGTCCCAGGTTCAATTCTTGGTATGGCCGAAAAATGTATTGGTGAAATGTGGGTGAATAATTAACGGCCGTTGGGAGGGGTTGGATGATGTTTGTTCTAGAGTTAAGTTAGTTTAAATTCGTGTTCTTATATAATCAGTCGGTTAAGAAAGCGCAAGTTAAATACTTTAAATAAATGGAAAATGAAAAAAAATTCATTACTAAATGTAAGTTGAGCCTAGGGGGCCCGGGTTCAATTTCTGGCTGGTAACTTGGGTATTTTTCCCGAAAAGAACTACCCCAACAGTCACAAAGGTTTGGTTAGTTAGTTAGTTAGTTAGTTAAGTTTAGGTGTTTCCACTAGTTTCACAACCTCATACTCGCTATCTCCTCATCTCATCAGGACATGCTAAGATCCTCCATGGAAAGGATGTACTATTAGTGACATTCCCTGGACCACGCTACATTAGTACTGGATAACTTTTCCACCACTACTGGGCTACGAGTGATGGAACCCAGACAGGCAATATTATTATAATCATATCTAGTTATAATTAATGCATTACGCAAAAACTATTTACAATATGATTTAATATCTATTTTCTATCGCAACCCATTTTGGTGGTAGAGTGGTCTGAAAAGTGTCACTCTTGTAATAGACTGGGACTGGCCACGACGGAGAGATCGGAGTTCGATACCGGTTGGGTGTACTGAGGGTGTTTTTTTGGTTTCCCCCCACGCAAATGGGGTTAATCTGAATTCCCACTTTCTTCATCTCTAACCCATTAGCGTAATTAGTACAGGCGCTTATAACCCGAACGGGTGGTAAGACGCGGTGATTTAAAAAAAATCACTTAAGAATTAATGTAATAAAGTAAACCTACGTTTAATATGTTTTATTGAATTCGGATTCGATATGCGGGATTCATCGATAAATACAGATTCGGATTCGGATCCGTAAACTTAGTTGATTCCTTCCATCTCGAATTTGATTTGATCGCTATTGATACCATGTACACAAGGCCGTAGTCAAGGGGGGGGGGGTTTGGGAGTTCAAACCCCCCCTGAAATTTTATAAATAAAATATATATGGCTTTATTTATGGTTCAAACAATATCAAAATTAAGGTACAAATACAAATTAAGGGGCTGTGTTACCATAAAAAACACTTCAGAGAGCTTCTAGAGGTATTTAACATTTAGAATGTTTTCTAGTTTCCAGCAATTGGAGGATGTGCCAACCAAACCCCCCGCGAAATTATTGGCTGGCTACGGCCTTGCATGTACAGTATATTATCAAAAGCGACAGTTGAAAATAACATGACTTGACGTATGGACACAGGAACAGTACCTAGTCTATGTACATTTTGTGAATGTTCTAATAATAGCCGACTGACCAATCAGATTAATTCTTGTCAGACGTGGCCTAGTTCCAAGATGGCGCCTAGTTCACAAATAGTCAAAAAGACACCGCCTTGTTTACAAAGATTAAAACTCTCCTAAGATTATTATTGGAAAGTGGTGGGTAGAGTCTGGCGCCTCACACGTGAGTGGCGAATTAATGAATTAATTATCAGCATCATCATCACCTGTAGGAGGAAGACGTCCATCACATCGCTACCAGCACAAGAAATCTCAATACATTCTGGCAACATTTACTTCCCACTCTTTTAAACCCTCGTTATTACGAAATTTGGAGGTCGAATTCTAATAACAATATTTCTGACTAACTGGAATCAGTGGTCACGTAGTATGAGGTGTCAGGTTTAAATAAGCTACTTATTCTTCTTTAACCATGGTCCTTCTTTATAGCCACGGTCCTTATTTATAAAAAAAATATCCTTCTTGACAATAATGGTCCTTCTTTATAAAAAAATATCCTTCTTGATAATAGTGGTCCTTATTTATAAAAAAATATCTTTCTTGATAATAATGGTCCTTCTTTATAAAAAAATATCCTTCTTGATAATAGTGGTCCTTCTTTATAGCCACGGTCCTTCTTTATAAAAAAATATCCTTCTTGATAATAGTGGTACTTCTTTATAGCCACGGTCCTTCTTTATAAAAAAAATCCTTCTTGATAATAATGGTCCTTTTTTTTATAACAAATTTCCTTCTTTATAACCATTGTCTTTTTTTTATAACAACTGTCCTTCTTTATAACCATTGTCTTTCTTTATAACTACAGTCCTTCTTTATAATAATAATCATAATAATACCACGTCTTACTACCCGTTCGGGTTAGACGCTTAAGTACAAATTACTCTAATGGGTTAGGAATTGGGAAGGTTGATTATAGAGCAAGTGAACCCGAATTTGCGTGGAGGGAAGGTGGAAAACCATTTAGGGAAAAACCACCCTCAATTCACCCGAGCGAGATTCGAACCTTGATCTCCCCGCCCTCGGCAGTCTAGCTCAACAAGAAACTTGCGCTTTAGCTAACCTCGCCACCGAGGCGGGTTTCTTTATGATAATAGTCCTATTTTATGATAATGGTACTTTTTATAACCTTGGGGGCCTTCATTATTATTATGGTCCTTCTTGATGATAATGGTTATTTCATACAACCATATTCTTATTTATAACCGTGATCTTGTGTTATAATAATGATTCTTCTTTATAATACCTGTACTTCTTTACAACAACGAACCTTCTTTATAACCATTGTTCTTCTTTATAATAATGGTCCTTCTTTATAATGTCTGTACTTCTTTACAACAAGGAACCTTCTTCATAACCATTGTTCTTCTTTATAATAACGGTCCTTATCTCTAAAAGTCGCCCCCACCCCCCTTCTAACCACTAGGCCTCCAAAAGAGGCGAACTTGACCTTGCCTCGTAATAACGAGAATATTTCTTCTATTTGTGGCAACGAAGATTCTGCCGAACGTCAAAACGTCGTCTCAATCAGCGAGACAACATTGTGACTGCGCCTACATCTTAAAATTATGCGCTCCTGGTATAAGGTAAGAGTATAAAAAGCAGGTGAAAACATTCGAAAAACAACCATTCAGGCCAGAGTCTCCCGGCACTTTGGTTATCTTTGCCAGAGCTGAGTCAGGTTAAGTATTGCAGCGAGGTAAAGGTTGACTTGGCTGGCCAGAAATCGGCACTTACTTCAAATCATCCTTAACTGAATAGGACGAAAGACAAAACTATTTTTTTTTAATTTAAATTGAAAGGTGTAGTCATCAGAATTTAAAAAAAAATTCTGATTCAATCTTATTTTAGTTTAATCAAAAACTATGATGAATTTTAAGAATTATTTTTAACAGTGTTGTTATACTGAATACAGGACTACACCTGCATAGACCAGAATGGAATGGCTCAGTTTAATATGCGAAACTGTATTATTCCATTCTGGTCTAGGTAGGTGTCGTCTTGTATTTAATATAACACCGCACTTGAGGAGTACTAAGTCCGACTTTGAAAGTGGCCCATAGATTTGTGATCAAATCTTGCATTGGCAGGCCTAGTTCTTCGCCTGATTTTAAAAGTAAAGACAATTTGGCAGGAGTACCATTTATATTGATGGCGAAAATATGTTTTTTATGAACTGGGAGTATATTATGCGTTATTACATAATATGGCCCACAGCGTATGGCATTTTAAACTGCGTATGTGATGACGAAAATGTTTTTAAACAAGTATAGTGAGCTCAGAAATAATAATAATATTTAGCACCGCGTCTTACTACCCGTTTGGGTTATACGCTTAAGTACTAATTACGTTAATGGATTAGGAATTGGGAGGGTTGAATGTAGATGAAGTGAACCCGCATTTGCGTGGAGGGAGAGTGGAAAACCATTTAGGGAAAACCACCCTCAGTTCACCCGACCGAGATTCGTACCTCGATCTCCCCGTCCTCGGCGTTCGAGCTCAACACGACTAGCGCGTTAGCCAACTAAGCCACCGAGGCGGGTGTGAGCTCAGAAACATTAGCATAGTCCAATTTTTATAGGGAAGGTCTTATCTGACCGCTAGATAAGTTACTAGATCTACTTTAACGTATTCATACGTCAGGTCACGTGTTCTGCAGTTATAACTTTTGATAGATATTATCAATACCTATAAAATAACATTAATTATAGAGTAGATTGCTATCAAATATTGAACAAGAATTATGTTTGTATTATCTAAAAGGTTCTTTTTATCAAAATTCAACAAATTCTTTCACAACACGTTAAGATTAATAGTGAACAATAACTTATTTTAAATGACGTTCGCTTGTGTCCCGTCTCACCAGATGTCGCAGCTGTGTGTTCGGGTATTATCGGCAATGTTCGTGTGTCTGTGCGCTGTACACACGTCACGCGGCAACGCCCAGAACTGGCCTGACAGTATGGAGATAAGAGTTTGCGGAAGATTACTGTCGTCGACCATCAACCAGGTCTGCAATAGCAAATTTCCCACTTTATTACCGGTCAAGAAGTCCGGGGAAAGAGGTAGGTGGTACCCGATTCCGTGTTCAAAACCTTCCTTCCATGATCTGTACCCTTTTGAATATTAATGGCTTGCCCATTTGAAATTTGTATTAAACAGGTGGTTTACTCATTTTAATTTCTAGAATTTCTGTATGAGGTTTTTTTAATACATTGTTGGACGAACGTTCACGTTTAAGAATACAATGTTTCCAACAATGTGTTTTAAATATCACATTTAAAATAATAGGAGCGTTATAAACCAAAATGGCTGATAGTAACAGGACGTTCTTATATACGATTCTTGATTGTACTTAGTGAGCTCTTTAAAACGCAATTTTTAACCGGCCAAAACTTGACGTTTGATTATTGTCTTCTGCTAGGAAGAAACGAGACAAACCCTGGCTTTGATCTCGTTGTTCTTATTATCACTGAAACTGTTATTAATTAGAAATTACTATGAAGCTATTATTTTGACCATATATTCATAGGTATTAAACATATGTATGATATTTAAACATTTTGCTAGCCTATTCAGCACATTAAGTATGCCTTGATATGTATTATAAATTTACATAAAATAGTAAATTGTGTCCTGTTTCATCGACTTTTATCTGTAAAAGAGAGAAGGAAATACTCGAAAGTTTCTTTCTCTCCCACAAAATGTTATATAAACGACAGATCGAAAGTTTCAGCCACAGATGCCCATCCAGTTATATTATAGAGCTCACTGATAGTGTCAGTTTTTTAAATATTGATATTAGCTTGATATACGCATAAAGCCGATGATCGACAGCCATTGTGGCTTGAATATTAGGCTGACAAAAAGAGAACACATATCATAACGCCTTGTAAAAAATCGGCCCTGGTAAAAATATGAACTAAATACATTATTTTGATTTTTTTTGTTTATATTAACAAAAGTGAAAGGTCTGATTTAAAAAAAAAGAAGACAAACAAAGCTTGTCAATGGCTAGTCAAACTTCTCAGAGGATGATACAATAGCTATGAGTAGTCTTCTGTACCAATTAATTCTATTTTAGAGGTATATTTGTATCTTCAGAAGTATTATATATTTTATAGCAAATAAGTTTAAGTATGTTTTTGAAATAGACTCCTAATCTAACTTGATTTTCCAGTTTTAGTCTTTATCAGAACGTTGATAAATAAGCTAGTTCTATTTTCAAGTATTTCTATACCTCTTGGGGTATTCTTCAACACTGTCAATTTTGACAGCTGGTGAATTTGTTGAAAACTGTAGAGTATATCACTTTACGTATGAATACAGTAAAGTAGAATTATTAAGTTTCAGACCTATCATATTTGACCAATTATTTGTTAAATCAAATATATAATCCAATTTTTAAAGGTAGAACCTTATTTGAAAGGTAGAAAAGCAACTATATCTACTTTCATGTAGTCATACGTCGAGTTGTGTGATCTGCAGTTGTAAATGTTGATAGATATTATCAATACCTATAAAATAGAACAATGTTTTCAATACTGACCGAAATAAAATAAACCTTCCTACCAAAATCCAATTATATTCAAACCAGTCTGAGTATGAAATTCAAGACATAATGGCTGCCATGTCAAAATCTTTGTTTATCAAATAATACATTGATACCAATAGCCAAATGTAAAGAGAATGGAAAAGTAGCACCACTGGGAGGAATTTGATTATGTCATTGCTTACGTCATTCAGTACACAGCAGTTATATTTTAATACTAAAACAGCCACATATATATTTTATTAAATAACTAGAATGATGACGTTAATTTTATATTGATATGAAATGTAAAGGTTTTTTTTTCTAATATTTAAAGTTCCAAAATCTGATCTGATTTTAATAACGTAGTTTGTCTTCCATGTAGCTTTGTGTATATATCGCTATGGCTCGTGTACTGAGTGACGTCACACGCTCAGCCAATCAGATGTCTTTCTACATTTGGTGCTACCCTATTATTCTATTTACATTGCTAACACCTATTCAGCCATTGTGGAACTTAGTTGGTTATTTATCTTGTACAGTTACTTTAAAATTCTAGGTCAGCAGCTCTCAAACGTTTTTTTAGATTGTACCCCTTTACCATGACTAAAAGTTTAATGTACCCCCAAGATAAAAAAAATAATTAAATGACAGGTTTAAAATTGTTTTGATCAGTTTAAAAAAAACATGATTTTACTGTTAAAATTCTGTAGAAAATGTTCATACGTTTTCTTCACAAATTAGTTCAAAAAAAAAAGTAAACCTAGACACAATATTTTCTAATCAAAATGTTTTATTGTCATTCTGGAGCTGATATATTATGAATCCTAAAGTTTCTCAGGAATTGGTCTCCAGCCTAGAAAATAGGGGTGGAAATAACTAGATAATAGTAACTGCCAACAATTATGGTTTTCCCTAAGTCCCTTGTTATTTTGCCAACTTCCCCTGAAAGGTGCCCGCGTACCCCAGTTTGAGAAACGCTGTTCTAGGTGATGTTGATGCTTTCAACGGAAAGTTAAACGGTTAAAATAAACGGTTCGGTTCTTTTTTTATGTATCCTTTGCATGATTCTAAAGGCTATTTTAACACAATCCTGTGATTTTTTTTTCCAGACATTTCTTTGAACGGAGAAGAAGACAATTGGCTGGAGGAAATTCTACAGGTAGACGGCGATAAAACCTTCCCGTTCAGAAGTTTGCCCGGAATATCAGTCATGAGTCAGCCCAACGGACGATTTAAGAGAGGCATCGTCGACGAATGCTGCAGAAAGAGTTGCCTTGTATCACAGATGAGGAACTATTGCGAGAAATAGCCTATGTCGCCATTGAAACGCGGCAACATAATACGACCTAACCGCAACTCACCGGACCCGGAAACCGACCTGTGAAATCGTTCAGTTTCGTATTTCAACATCTATCTCTCTCTAACAATTTTGGACGTTGATTTACGAGAATGCGTGGTGTCTTTCACAAATAACCTGAACCTTAACTGTGTTAAAATCTTTTCTAAGTTAGATTAAGACTGAAGTATATTATGTTATGAATAATAATGAATAAATAAACAACTAAAGAGTACTGTTTTATTTCAAGTTTAATAATTATTTGTTGGGTGATTCCTGTGGACGAAGTTTTTGAATGCTGCATGAATTGGGTTCACTAAACACAAGAGTTTTATAAGTTTAATTTTCTTCACGAGGTGATATCAACAGTTGTTGAATATCTGTCAATGGGTGTCCTGGAATTTAATGACAACTTTTTCTCTTCGTTTGGAAAAGTTTCTCATCTAATGCGGCTATACTCATGAGAGATATTAAAAAACTGTGGATACCAATGCGTGAAGAAAATTAAATTTTAGGTTTCTCCTGAAGCAATTTTTGATTAATTATGACAAAAAAAAAAAGTTTTGTTGTAAGAACTGAAAAATCGCTTAATTTTTACTCGCTTCCTCTACAATTCCACCTTAAAAAGTTGATCTTTGCTTCTTATAAACTCGCAAATATAATTATCAAGTACTTTCAAATAATTTTTTGAGTGGAAAAAAATTACCTTGATCAGTCATAATCGGTAACCTTATAGGTAAATCAAATAGTTTAATGTGAAAATATACATTTAATTTACTCTAGAATTTTTTTCTAGAAGGCTGCCACATGAGTATTTTTTTAAAAATTGATTTTTAAGAATAAATATCGGATGAATAGAGAAAAAAAAGAGCTAACAAAAAAAATTATGTTGAAGCGATGAACGATCTCAGAACCTTTAGAGAGTTTAATAATAGATCCGGGGCCCAAAAATAGGCCTTGCTGTCGAGCCCATACAATATCATATTCACTGTAAAATAATTTGTTTCAAGTCTATACTTCATTTGATTAAAAAAAATTATAATCACCATTTTTTTATTTTTAACTTCTATCAGCACCTCTTCCCCACACCCACCCCCCCCACTCCATAACCCAATTAAAAGCCAATCTGACGTTCAAATAACCGGTATAATAGATACAAGACTACTCTAGAACCAGAAAACGTATTCTAGTGACAACAATGAGATTAAGATCCGTTTAATCTTACTATCTTACTAATATTATAAATGCGAAAGTTTGTGTGTTTGGATGTTTGTTGCTCAATCACGTCAAAACTACTGAACAGATTCGAATGAAACTTTGTAGGTAGGTAGAGTATGTCCTGGAATAACATATAGGACTATTCCCAACCTTTAATTTTACATTAATTTTACAATACTAATGTTTAAACTTTTCGTCGGGCGAAGCCACGACGGGTAACAGCTAGTAGTTTATCATTTTAAAATAAAATATTTTATAAATTGTGTTGTACTTTTTTTTAATATAATAAAAGTTTTTCACTGGTCTCAATTTCACTGTTTTCTAAACTAGAATATAAACTATACCCATCTTCATGTGACGTCTGGTTCTAGCTGTATTATCTACCTAAGTTAGGTGTTATCTGTGGGGTGAGACGGGCTCTTAAGACGTCTGGTTCTAGCTGTATTACCTACCTAAGTTAGGTGTTATCTGCGGGGTGAGACGGGCTCTTAAGACGTCTGGTTCTAGCTGTATTACCTACCTAAGTTAGGTGTTGAGCAACATCCAGGCATTTGGTATATAAGTTTATGTAACTTTATAACAAATGGGACTTGAGTTTTAAATTAAGGTGGTAAAGAAGCAGTGGTTACCTAAGACATTCAGTATCTTAATATTAAGGACTTTGCCAACAAAAACTAGAACACGTATAAAATATTAAAAATGTATTGCAAAAGTAATAAATCACTATCAAAATTTAAAATTTAAATATTATTTTAGTCAGAATTTTACCAGAGCTAGGTAGATTGTAAATTTTTAAAGTAAATATTTCAAATTATATTTACTAAAATGGGATATCGTATAAGGTCATCTAAATCAAATAGAATCATTATCTTAAAGTACACATTGTTCGACCAATTCGTGTGTCGGAATTCTTAAACAGGAAACAATCGTTTCGTTCAAAATAGATCGAATCGACCGTATAACTTAACTAAAACATTATTAATTTAACTAATTTTACCTTGCTACTCTTACAGTCCTATTTTGGCTGTAAGGACGTTTTGGGAAACTCAAATTATTATTTTTTTTTCCAACAACGAGAACAAACTTAATATATAGGATAAACTTCCGATATATTATTTATTTATCTTTAACTACTGTTATGGATACTTTTTTTCAATATTATAAGTGGGTTAAAAATTAAAATATATCAATAGTATTCTTCCAATACTATAATATTAATGAGTTAGATATTGATACTGATTTATAGCCGATTATAAATTGATGCATTGTACTATTACTGTATTTAAATACTTCTAAATAACGAAAGGATCCCTATTTCACATCAGCCACACAATATCCCCCTGCTACGGTCAGATATAAGGAGAATGAACAACCAGAAACTTAAGATTGATTTATTTTAATTTACAATAAACTTTTTTTTTAATTCCTGCCACGACCCCTTCAGTATTTGTCCTACAATCATTACTTTGAAAAATGAGATAAATGTGTATTTATTTTACTCACCATATCCTACAACTCATTTTGATCATGCTAATGGGTAAAGGACGAGGATGTGTACAGGCATTTGCGTGGAGGGAGTGTTGGAAAACATTTAGGGGGGGAAAATAAATCCTCAGTACAACCGACCATGGATTCGAACCCCGATCTCCTACCTTTCATCTGATGTACCAGTCTATTGCGAGTGTGTTGCTTTAAACTGTTCGACCACCGAAGCTGGTATTCAGTGTTGCCAATTTAGCAACTTTTACGGGTCTGAAACGACTAATTTTTCAATTTTAGCGCCTAGAGACTAATCTGGCGACTTTATTTAATTTTTTGTTAAGTTCATGGTCATTATTTTAATTTTTAATGCTGTGGAATTTTTATTTTTTAACTACCGTACCGCAAGAACGTATAATGCATTGCTCCGGTATAGAGAAGAGTTCTAAGCTATCTATCTGTCTGTCACTCACAAATCACAATGACATCGTTCCGGATCCGGGAGGATCACCTCATTCCACTGTTGCCAACTGTCCTCACATTACGGTCCGAGCGGGAAATCACCGCCTCGGTCGCGTAATACTTGGTTTTGTGACAATTTGGAGACTTTCTGGTACTAATATAGTTACAACACGTATATGGCCGTTGGCAACCCTGCTGATATAAATTAATTCAAAAGTATAGATTGTTGTCAAGGCCGTAGCTGGGGGGTTTGGGGGTTAAACCCCCCCGAAATTGTATGAAAAAATTGTTTTATTTATGGTTCAAACAATATAAAAAATTAAGACACAAGTACAAATTAGGGGGCTGTGTTACCAGTTACCTTAAAAAGCACTTCAGATACGTCTAGAGGTGTTTAATACTTAGAATTGTTCCTAGCCCAAGGCAGTTAGGGGGTTATGTTGCCATAAAAGATACTTCAGATAGCTTCTAGAACTGTTTATCAATTAGATTTTTTTTCTAGCTTCTGGTAATTTGGGGTTGTGCCCACCAACCCCCCCCCTTGAAAATATTGGCTGGCTACGGCCTTGATTGTTGTACAGCGAAAAGTGACTCGATTATCTGTGACGTCATCCTAGAAGAGGATTTGTGTCGCCCAGCGCTATTCTTCCCTCCACCCGTGTGGAAAGGTGACACACGTGGCGCCTCCAAGGTAATCACTTTTCCTTGTCTATTCTAATTATAAGACTCATTAACTTGTGTGCGGTGAGCGATGGTAACAAAGATAGTGCCTTCAGAATTACTCTTTTTCTATCAGAGAGAGTCTTAACTCACCGGCTCCGCCTTCTTACTCTCCGGATACTTTATCACAGGCTCCACCTTCTTACTCTCCGGATACTTTATCACAGGCTCCACCTTCTTACTCTCCGAATACTTTATCACAGGCTCCACCTTCTTACTCTCCGAATACTTTATCACAGGCTCCACCTTCCTGTTCTACGGATACTGAATCACTGGCTTCACCTTCCTGTTCTACGGATACTTAATCACAGACTCCACCTTCCTGTTCTCCGGATACTTGATCACAGACTCCACCTTCCTGCTCTCCGGATACTTAATCACCTGCTCCACCTTCCTGCTCTCCGGATACTTAATAACCGGCTCCACCTTCCTGTCCTCCGGATACTTAATCACCGGCTCCACCTTCCTGTCCTCCGGATACTTAATCACCGGCTCCACCTTCCTACTCTCCGGATACTTAATCACCGGCTCTACCTTCCTAATCTCCGGATACTTAATCACCTGCTCCACCTTCCTGCTCTCCGGATACTTAATCACCGGCTCCACCTTCCTGCTCTCCGGATACTTAATCACCGGCTCCACCTTCCTGTTCTCCGGATACTTAATTACCAGCTCCACCTTCCTGCTCTCCGGATACTTAATCACCGGCTCCACCTTCCTGTTCTACGGATACTTAATCACAGATTCCACCTTCCTGTTCTCCGGATACTTAATCACAGACTCCACCTTCCTGTTCTCCGGATACTTAATCACAGACTCCACCTTCCTACTCTCTGGATACTTAATCACCGGCTCCACCTTCCTACTCTCCGGATACTTTATCACCGGCTCCACCTTCTTGTTCCACGGATACTTAATCACCGGCTCCACCTTCCTGTTCTACGGATACTTAATCATGTGTCTCTTTCTATTTCATCCTACCTGCCTCGGTGGCCGTGTGGTCTAAGGCGCCACTCTCGTGTCGGACTAGACTGCCGAAGACGGAGAAATCGAGGTTTGAATCCCTATTTAGGTTTACTGAGGTTTTTTTTTTCCAAAATGGGGTTTCACGCTTCCTCCCACAAGTGCGGGTACACTTCCTCTGAATATAACCTTCTTAACCCCTAAAACCATAAGCGTGATTAATACATAAGCGTATAGCCCGAACGGGTAGTAATATTCGATGATAGAAAAAATAGTCATACATTTTCTCGGTCTCCCGTGATTAGGGAGCTGTTCCCCCCCACCCTCACCCTCGCACCCCAACCCACTGTCTCCCTCGAAATTTATTCCAGCTGTAGTCTTGATTGAATGATTCCCCCCAAAGTAAAATTTCTATGTGCACCACTGCATTCCATTTAACACCAAACTGGTTGTACTGTTAAAAGTTTTGTAGATATTCAACCTAAACGCAACATCTAATTGACCCGCCTCGGCGCCCGGATGGTCTAAGACTATACTGCCGATGACAGGGTGATTGGGGTTCGAATCTCGGTCGGATGTAATAAGGGTGGTTCCTCCCCCCCCCCCCCCCCTTTTTTTTCCC
>CABFWO010005782.1:9351-23308 GCA_902155825.1 Timema genevievae | reverse complement strand
CCAGTTTCATAATCAGACCTAGTACGTTTCAAGTACAGCACTATAGGTACTAAATACAAGGCACCTACCTAGACCAGAATGAAATGGGCCAGTTTCATAATCAGACCTAGTACGTTTCAAGTACAGCACTATAGGTACTAAATACAAGGCACCTACCTAGACCAGAATGGAATATACCAGTTTCACATATTAAACTGGCCCATTCCATTCCGGTCTAGGTAAGTGTAATCCTATATTTACTATATAGTTACACTTGGGGTGTACTAAGTCCCAACTAGGAAACTGGTCCTTAATTAAAGGAGGTACCTAGGTAGCCGAGATATTGCCATTCGGGTGGTGTGCTTAGGTTAAATGTTGACAAAAACTTTAATAGCCGACCTACATGAGTTTGGTATGTTCTGTAATGATAGCAAAACTATTTTCTATGACCTTGTAAATTTATAGACCTGTAAACATTGTCTAAAAGTTGACATTTTCCACTATGAAAAGATCAAAAAATTCATATATATCAGTTAATCACCAAGAGCTAAATGTCGGGGAAATGAAAGGAAACTGTTATAGGAGCGTAAAATGTATCTTTGGGAATATAATGATGTCATTTAATATAGGGGGAGGGGGTCACAACACAAAAAATGGTATCATCATTTGTACAGCTCCCCTGTTTGTTCTCCTACTGCCAGACAGCTTCCACACAGTAACGTTTTAAACCCAATTTGATTTCTTAAGTTTATGAATTACTTCTCGTTTATTCTAGCGCCTTAAGGCATCGCCTAATCGATGGAGAATATCCCACACACTGCTGTATTTCTCATCATAATTACAGTTCTGAAGCTTTAAAATCACACTAGACGATTATTTGGGAATGTTCTGTTGCAATAATGTTTTGTTTTTTTAATTACTTTATCTATTTAATCAACCTGTGCTTATAGCCATTTACTTTTATCTCAGAACTGTTGACATTTCGCGTTAAGGTGGGGATATAGAGGACGCGAGAATAGGTGGTTTTTTTTTTTGCAGTTTTTATAGCAAAGCATTTATTTGGCCAAAATTAATCAAATGTTGCTCCAGTAGAAACATAAGAGCTTAATTTTCTCCATATTATTATTATTATTATTATTATTATTATTAGCACCGCGTCTTACTACCCGTTTGGGTTGTACGCACTTACGTTAATGTGTAATGGTAGGGTGATTGTGAGATGAAATAGAGGACCTACAGTTTAACGTGGGATCCGAACCACGGTGGTAGGCCTGGCATTCCACACATTCACAAGTTGTGATTTTTCTCCACATGTTGATATCAACAGTTTTTGAATATCTGTCAACAGTATGGTGGCATTAGATGAGAAACTTTTTAAATGAAGATAAAAAGTTGTCATTAAATTCCAGGACACCCTTGACAGATATTCAACAACTGTTGATATCACCGTGTGGAGAAAGTTAAACTCTAGGTTTATACTGGAGCAATATTTGATTTATTTTGATCAAAAAAAGTTTTGATAAACAAACTGCAAAAAAAAAACTAACCTTTTCTTGCTTCCCCTACACTCCTTTGTTAAACGTTTTTGAAAATGAGTAAACTTCACATTTTTATGAACTCTTTTTTAATATTATGAAACTTCAAAATGTAAGGTTTTTAATCCTAAAGAGACTTGGCTATTATCTTCCGACTATATTTCGGTACGGACCATCTTTAGAAACAGCAACCCAACTTCTCAAACACTGCGGTATTTCTGGACGTCTACTTACAACGCGTTTCAGCGCTCCAGTAGTAGACGGGTCCCTTAAGTTTATATAAGTACTATATTCATAGAGGCCTCTCTCGTGGTCAAAGGCATATGGACTACGTCGACTATTGGGGGGAGGGGGGCAGACAAGGTTTTGTCCCTCCCATTTTTTAGCACCACGTTCAACTACCTGTTCAGGCTATACGCTTATGTACTCATTACGCTGATGCGTTAGGGATTAGAAAAGTTGGATTTAGAGGAAGTGTGCTCACATTTGCGTGGAAAGAGATTGAAAAATCATTTAAGGAAAACTCAGTACACCCGATCGAGACTCGAACCCCGATCTACCTGTAATCGGTGGTCTAGTCTATTTCCAGGGTGACACCTTAGACCACATGGCCACCGAAGTGAGTGAAATTTAGAGGAGGAGGGAGGGGGGAATATCTCAGCTGACCTGACCTGGATTCTCTCCATTAAACCAGAGGTTCCCTCCATCGAACCAGAGGTTCCCTCCATCGAACCAGAGGTTCCCTCCATCGAACCAGAGGTACTCTACATTGAACCAGAGGTTCCCTCCATCGACCCGGAGTTTCCTTCCATCTAATATTTTAGAATCATTCAAGCGGTTGAGTAAACTACCCCCAACTTTTCGATCCGTTCTATACACGAGATTTGCTACCCCTTGATAGGAGAAGGGGTGGTGGGTGGTAAGGGTTGAAAACCTCTTGTATCCCCCAGACAAAAGGGCTCCCTTTGTTTTTTGTTATTGAGAGCTCGAAGGTGGCGTGAGACACGCAACTAACCGAAGGAAGTTGCGACCACTCTGTGTCCGTTATCAGCTCCATCGTAAAGGGACTTAGGGGAGGGGTGGAGATGGAGGGGGGGGTTGACACTTGCTGGTCTTTTCTTGCTCTGATGCTTGCCCTTCTAATGACTTATCAGTGCTTACGGCAGGGATTTTGCGCCTAAAGGTAGGTTAGAACAACACGAGAGCTGTACTCTCATTTTGGTAGGAAGACCAGTGTCCGGTAGTTACTAAAACAATTTTAATATATTCATACGTCAAGTCACGTGATCTATAGCTGTCACATTTGTTAGGTATTATCAATATTTATAAAATAACAATATTTATATAGTAACATAATATCGATTCTAGCTACTGGTTGCTGAGACACATTCGCTGTAGTAGGAAGGTTTTCGGTTTGAGGGGTTCGGGGGGGCGGGGAGGCTTCAGAAAGTAAGTTGCCCCCCTCTCTCCCTTTGTAAAACCCTTACCGACAGTGACCTCCCCCCCCCTCCCTAACAAATGTGAAAGGCAATTTGATAAGAAACTGTTTTGATTTAAACGAAAAGAATCGTTGGGAAAGTAGGTAGCTTCAGCAACCACACAAAAAAAAGATAAAAAAAAGGATCCTTCGGTGCCCATGTTAATTTTTATGTGGGGGGAGGAGGTGAGGGTGCTTGTACACCCCTTCAAGAACCCTCCCCTTTGTTTCTACGACCCCTTGGGCATAATCATCATCCTGAAGAGACTATGTTTTTTTTTTTCAGATGTTGAAACAATGTTTCTGGCTCACGATTCTTTCGATGGTTTGTCTCTCCACGTTCGCCTTCTCTAGCGATTACACCTACCAGATAATGGAGAAGAGGAGGATCCAGAAATGTACCTCCAACCTCGCCAACTTCCTCCACGCCCTCTGTAACGGAACCTACAACTCCATGTTGAAGTACGACAAGAAGTCTGAACCAGGTACTTAAAATTGTCGCCATCGCATCTCGCTAACCTTTCCGGTTTAAACGACGTATGAACAAAATTTACGCGCTAGTTGTGTGTTTGGTATAAGGAAGGTTGAATTTAAAAGACGTGTACCACGCATTTGCGTGGGAACGCACCCGACCGGGGGTTTAACCCCGATATCTTCCTCATCGGCAGTCCAGTATAGTAGAATCTGGGAAACTCGACATTCCGTGTAACTCGACACATGCACACAGTTGTTGGCGCCAGTCATCACAATCCAAGGTCATTCAACTGTATAACCTCTGTTTGTTTGTGTAACTCGAGTGGAACAGTCGTGCTGTGCTGTTTTTACAAGTTCTATGTTTGTTAGTTTTCCAATTCAGTGACGTGTTATTTGAATCAATACAATATTGTATGTACAGTACTGTACTGCATTTCTGTTTATTACATGTATGTGTACACACCATTATATTAACATGTAATATAATGTACTTTACAATACTACACTACAGTACAATTGTACCTATAATATTCGATACTGTACTGTGATTCATCCTTGTTTATTAAACATGACATAGTAAACATGCATCTTTTGCAAGTTAATTCGTAAAACTTGACATTTCAATAACTCGACACCATCTCAGTCCCCATTAGGTCGAGTTTCCGTGACTCTACTGTATATTACAAGCGTAACGCCTTAGACAGGGCCGTTTTAAGAAAATGTGAGGGCCCCTTTTCTACGGCAATTTATCAGTTTTAGCATTAAGCCATTATAATACATTGATACGTACTTAGTACTTATGTAACTTGATAATTTCTCATGTTTTATGGAATAGTGATCAACCCATTAAATGACTGTACTTTAATAAATGCAAACAATCAATCCAATTAAGCTAACAAAAGTGAATTCCTCTCTGCACCATTGCAATGTTAGTTGTATGTAGACCGACAGCGGTAGTACAATGGTGGCGTATTCTACTGTACTGCAGAACTTTACTCGAATAACGTAAATCTTAAATTACATAAAGTTATGATTTTCAGGGATCTGGTATAAAATCCTATCACCAAGCGAATATTTATTGCTGTTAATTGTCTGTACACTATTTGATGCGAAATTTAGAACAGTAACTGTAATTAATTTAATTATTAATTTTTGGGGGAAATGGGGCCCCCTGTAATCTGGGACCCGGGGCAATGGCCCCTTTGCCCCCCTATACTAAACACGACCCTGGCCTTAGACCATTCGTCCACCGAAGTGGTTATTTAAGTTATTGATAGTAAACAGAGGCAGTGGAAGGATGGGTGGGGTGGGGGAGGGGATTAATAAACACTTTTATTCTATTTTTCTCATCGCATGAGTTTCTGGTGTCTGTTCTCAGACTCCATGATGAACAGAGAGGACTACTGGCTGAGACCGACGTCCGAGGAGGAGTACAACGTACCGTTCCGGACGTTGAGCGAAGAGATGATGGTACCGGTGTCATACAGGCGCCTTAAGAGGGGTCCGGGTATCGTGGATGAGTGTTGCAAACAGAGCTGTACCTTGGACACCATGAGGAGCTACTGCGGCCGATAGGTAGGTGTTACTACAAACAGAGCTGTACCTTGGACACCATAAGGAGCTACTGCGGCCGATAGGTAGATGTTACTACCACTAGAGCTGTACACCATAGGAGCTACTGCGGCCGATAGGTATGTGTTAACTACCACCAGAGCTGTACCTTGGACACCATGAACTCCAAGAAATAATATCATGGTTCTGGAAAAAAAATTGGTATTCAAAAATGTAAATGTTTTAAATTAAAATGGTTAAAAGTCTTGATTTTTTTTCGAGTCGAGTTCTGGGCATTCTAATTATGTATCCCTGACGTACATACTCTTGTTTACAAGGGGATAACTCTTGAAGCATATATATTCCTCCTTTGCCAGGATCTGTCCCACATTTCTCCCAGAAGATCAATCAGTTTTTATAGCGAAGCTTTGTTTTTGATCAAAATAAATCAAATATTGCTCCAGTAGAAACATATAGTTTAATTTTCTTCACCAGGTGAGTGATATCAACAGTTGTTGAATATCTGTCGAGGGTGTTGTGGAATTTAATGACAACTTTTTATCTTCATTTAAAAAGTCTCTCATCTAATGCTGCCATGCTCATGACATATATTCAACAAGTGTTGTTATCACCGTGTGAAGAAAATTAAACTATATGTTTGTACTGGAGCAATTTTTGATTAATTATGGCCAAAAAAAGTTTTATTATAAGAACTGAAAAAACTCGCCTTTTATCGCGTCCCCTACAAATCCACCTTGAAGCCATCAATCTTCTTTTTTTTTTAAATATATATAAAATCAGATTTTTATGACTTGCCAAGGTAAAGAATTCAAACAGAGCTTTACAGAGCTTAAAAGAAATAGCTGGTGAAATAACTGGTACTTTTTTTTAAATTTGTTTCTAGGTACGCCACTGAATCCTTTGCTCACACTCTGCTTCCCAAGCAGTGAGAAGCAGCGACAAGCCGGTGCTTACAAGATACCGAAAGTGCTTACATGAAAATAGGCAATGCTTACATGACTACTCCAGAGATTAATTTCTGTGACTTTTTTTTTTTTGCTATTTAAAATAAACCAATGATATCAAATTTATTATTCCTACGTAATAATTGTTATGCATTATTTATTTTTTTTTGAATTAAACTTGATACGTCTAACGTTGTATGTACAACGATTTTTCAATAAAATATTCAGAAACTTGTTGATGTAAAAGTTCATTTGTTTTTTTTATTTAATTTGATCTTTACCGTATTTTCCATGATTATAATGACGGGGTATTTCCCTATATCACGTGCTATTTTTTTCTTAAAATAAAAGCTTCACATAGCCTTTAATATCTGAGCTTTGTGTCTTACTACCCAGTCAGGCTCTACGCATGTGTAAAGAAAACACAATAATTTGCTAGGGATGAGGAAAGTTGAATAAATATTATGTGTGCCTACATTTTCGTGGAGTAAATGTGGAAAAACATTTTAGAAAAACCACCCTCAATACACCCGACCGGTATTAAAAAACCCCAATATTCCTGTCATCGGCACGAGAGTGACGTATTATACCATGTGACTATCGAATCAGGTGTTAATTTGTTGTCAAGTTTGTATAAAGGGGGCTTAGTCAGTAAGGGTTCAAACCCTTTTGGAATTTGATGGACCCCCCTGAAATTTAATGGGACGATATGGTTCCATATACAACGTGTATCTAAAACATTGCATCAAACTTTGACAGGCTGTTCCTTGGGTGAAAATATAATAATTCACATCAGCAACCTAGGGTCCATCTTGGATATTAAGGGCGGTATACACCCCTGTTTGTGTGAAATATTATGAAAACTGCTTAGGGTATTACAACGAATATTTGTATACTACTTATTGAAACCTTGATCATTAATAAACTAAGTGTGCTGTTACCGTTACCCACCCCATTATGTAGTAAGGGTGGGTTTTTAAGACTTTTTTCTGCAATAAAATATGTCAGAGTGGGTATTACCGATTTTGACTTAAGATTACAAAACATGGAGTAAAAATTAACAAAAAAGGTGTCTTGAAGAAACTGTCTAGCTTTCCCCATTTCCGAGATAATCATGCATGTGTGATTTCAAAGACAAGTGTTAATTCCTGCCAGGTAGGGAGCCAGTATAGCTGTGTTGCTAGCTGTGTTAGATACATTTGTCTCTGAGCTCAAACTTGTGTGATTATCTCAGAAACGGGGAAAGCTATACAGTTTCTCCAAGACACCTTTTTTGTTAATTCTTAATCCATATTTTGTAATCTTAAGTCAAAATTGGCAATACTTACTCTTGCATATTTTATTGCAGAAAAAAGTCTTACAACCCCCCTTTATTACATAATGGGGGTGGGTAACGGTAACAGCACATTTATTTTATTAACGATCAAGGTTTCAATAAGTAGTATACAAATATTCGTTGTAATACCCTAAGCAGTTTTCATAATATTTCACACAACAGGGGTGTATACCGCCCTTAATATCCAAGATGGACCCTAGGTTGCTGATGTGAATTATTCTATTTTCACCCAAGGAACAGCCTGCCAAAGTTTGATGCAATGTTTTAGATACACGTTGTATATAGCATATATGAAAGTATATATATAAGCAAGTATATAAAATGTTCTAATTGAGGTCCCCCTACCCCCTAGTAAAATGAGCTTTCTACGTACACCTTTGGGTGTTGTTTTCTTTCGCATCATATTCAAAATTAATTTGAAAAATATCGATTTCTATCAATATCAAATTTCTATATTATTTGCTAGGCTGTGATTCCGCCTGAAAGAAAGCAAGTTAACAATTGTTGAAGGATAAAATTAAACGGTAGTATTTACATTATTTTACTTTCTCTCGACACTTTAGAGAGAAAGTATTGTGATCGTGAATTAAAAAATATAATCAAACGTGAGATTTTGATAAATGTCAAAGTTTCATGACCTCCTGAAACTGAAAAAGTAGTTTTCGCTGTGCCGTCCGTCCGTACATCGGGCTAGAGCTTAAATCATTCTACCGATTGAGATGAAACTTTTGTAACTAAGGCTTTAATAAGGTTCTTTAGAGGTGTCTTTGAAATTAGATATCCAACCCTAAAATTAAGGGTGGTTTACTGAAGGGCAAAAATAGAAAGAGAAAATTAATTTTCTCCAAATCCTCTTTAACGACTTTGATTAAATTTGGTATCTAGGCATTGTTTAATATTACAAACAAAATGGCTGCTCTCATTTTCCCGTGAAAATGACTTTAAGGGTAGTTTACGTAAGAGGAAATATCTAAATTTGATAATATCTCCGCAACTATTTGGCATAATTAATATCTTATCGTTGTAAAGTTGTAGTAATATTTAAAATGAAAATATTTTATTTGAAATACACGTGATAAAAACAACAGTTTCTTAGCTATAATATAATATATTTTTATGGAGTTCTTTGAAATGTGAAATTGTTTGTTATGCTCTTTGGTGAACAGAGATTTTCCTCTTTTCTTGATGTTTCTGTTACTGTATATTATTCCATTTATGCCCTTTGGTGAAGTGTTACTGCAACAATGTATATTATTTCATTTAACAAATCTTACTAATTTTTTTTTGTAAATATCTTTTCAGGGAGTTAAAACATAATCCGGACCGAACAGTTATTTTTAAGTAAATAGAACTTGAACAGGAACCCAAAAATTAAATCGCTTAAGAACTGGAATCGTTATGTATTTTTTAGATTAATAAAGGATCTTATCAATTCAGATTATAGCTTTTTATATCAAATAATTTACATGTTATTACATGTTAATTACATGTTATGCCCTTTCTTTCTGAAACGTAATTTTAATTTTGAAAATAAAACTCCCTCTTTTCCTCAGGAATTTTTGTGAGTGTAGTATATACACTAGAGTCGCGATTATCCGGCCTAAAGTGACGGAATTTTGGGCCGGATAATACGGAATCCATGTGTAAACAGTTTTCAGTATGGGTCTGTCTATTTTTTTTTTACAGAACATTTAACTCTGTTTTAATAAAAATCTGGCCATTTTCTGATTGCGATGTAAAAAAAAAAGGAATACAGTAATTGTAAGGGGACATTAAAAATTAAACGGGAAAATAAATTTTTAAAATTTACTATAAGGTACTTTTATTTTGAAAATGGAACATCGGCTCCAAAGCAAGAACAAGTGAAAATAGAGCGTCAAATGGATTACATTATAAATTCAGTAAATATTGGATATGTAAGGGTTTGTTTATTTTAAAACACACTTGTTAACCCCGAGAACCGGGCCGGATAATTGTTACTCTAGTATATTTTTTTAAATGGGATTATAGAGATATCAATTAGAACTTTGCAGTAAGTCCTGATAAGGTCAGAGTTTTGAGAAATGGTCACATCGTGTAGGGTTTTCTCATTTTATTATTTAAACTAAGAACTTAGGAAGATGTATTTAACTTTGAATAATAGCAAACATAAATAAGAAATAATTTAACCTATGAAATAATTATATTCACTTTTGATGCGAAATAATACGTAACACAGGCTGTACAAGGATAAAGAAAAAAAAAGGGGGAGGGGTCAAAATTGTTAATAGAAAAACCATTACGTGGCTTACGGATCTGGTAATGGTTTATTTTATCTTTTTTTTTAATAGACTCAATTACCTATTGTAATTTACCACTTAATGAAAAGTTGCAATGCTAACTATTTCACAGAGCTAAAGTTTTCGATTTTCGCTATGAATCAAACATAAGGCAATTTGGTTGTTTGTATTATTTGTACATTCGTTTAATTTACCCCGCGCTAAATTACTA
Organism: Timema genevievae; assembly: GCA_902155825.1. NCBI lineage: Eukaryota > Metazoa > Arthropoda > Insecta > Phasmatodea > Timematidae > Timema > Timema genevievae. The sequence goes on along the minus strand of CABFWO010005782.1, from coordinate 13,501 downwards.
TGATCTCCTGATGTTCTTGTTTGTTAGCGAGAGACATCTATGAGAAGGGTTTGAAAGCTAAAGAGTAGTTTTGGATTGTGTACGAAGTGTTTACCTCCTAAAGTGTTATGTTATCCTAATACAGAAGGGGGCCCGAAGAGACTAGCTGGATCTTCTTTTGTAGGTGATAAAAAAAAAGCTTTCGAGGGTGGGGCAGGCTGGTCAATCAATCTTGACAATATTAACGAGACCGGGGCCCCTCCTTTGATCGATTTGGCTTTCATATTAAATTACGAATCAACAATCTTGCAATAAATAACAAACACTTCCTTAACTGATACACAAAATTGTATTTCTTTTAAAATAATACTAAAAAAAAAGTATATAAATTTTCTTGTAGAAATTCACATCAGCAGTCGTGGCCGAGTGGTTAAGGCGTCTGACTAGAAATCAGATTCCCTCTGGGAGCGTAGGTTCGAATCCTACCGACTGCGAGATCATTTTATTATCATTTCACGAAAGAATAAACCCATCAAGAATAACAATATTTTTATAATCTGATCTGATCCCATCAGATTTTTAAAGCTTATTTACGAATTTACTGAAATGGTAGATTACTTCATGTTTTATTGACAAGTTTAAAAAAAACCTTCACCAAATAACAATAAATCACATAATGTATATACATTTTTATACTAAAAAAATTATCTGTTGTTTGTTGTAGAACCTAATTAATATGAGTAGCTAACTCAACTCCGAAGAGGGAGGTGAGTGAAAATAAAATAATAATCAATAATTATTTTATCCTTGTCGATATTTTTAAATGTCGTTTGTTGCTGTATGAAAGACGGAAGGCGCGTTCTGTGAGAAATTTGATTAGTAGACCAGAAAAAAGAAGACGTTGGTTGGACTGCCAATCTTTATTTATAACTTAAATGTAGAAACTATAGTATTATTAAATGTTATAATTCCTACAATTGAACCTAAAAGAGTAGTGAATGGGTTAGAAAAATATTTGGCATAGAATATACATACCTCTCCTCTCAAATAGAAACAATACTTTTTAATACTTTGAATTTTTTATTTTGTTAAAAAAAAAGTAGCTTACAATCTTTTCTTTGAAATGAGTGGTCTTATTGTGGGGCTATAAACGATCAATACTACTAAATGTGACATCGAATTCATGAAATTAACTTATTAGGTAAAATAAAATAATGATATGGAATATATATCTAACCTGTTTCAATGAAAATGCAGTTTCACGAAAGATACGTACGCAAAATTACAACTAAAGCAAATCCTATTTTAATTACGTCACACACACACATACTTTGGTTCACTGCTCAGGTATGAGTTTAGTTTTTTTTAAATTATATGTTTTATTCAATAGCATAGTTAGATTAGCAATATAACACAAAGATAATCAAAACATAAGTTACGTGAAATAAACAAATACTATATAAAAATATATTGAATATACTTGTGAAAAGCTTGAACTGCGTCCTCCAAACAAACTATGTTCATCAATAAGGTGATACTAGCGCTAAGCTATAACAGTCGTAAACTAGAAACTAGCTATACCAGTTTCTCAAATCGTGATAGGCTTAATGATTATTTTAAAGTATGACCACCTCCTCAGCTTGATGTTATTCTAATAAAGAAGGGGGCTTGAAAAGACTAGACAGCTCTCAGAGTTCAACTACTTGACCGGTGGGTGCGGTGCGTTGTAGGGATTGTTGTTTGTTTACCTGATTGATGTTTGTTTGTTTGCCTCAAATCAGATTCTCTTTGGAATCATATGTTCCGAGTCCTTATGATTGTGGTCATTTTTTTTATTTTGATATTTTGCTCCAACTAATTAATTATGATAATTTCAATTGAAGACAGCATAGCATTAATGCACAAACAAAAAACTACTTTATTTATTTGTGTAACATTTTTTAAATTTACTACCGTTGTATGTAGGCCACTAAAGAAAGTTGTTTTAATTTTTTAAGTCCCCCGCCTAGAGAAGCTCAAGCAAATTTTGTAAACCTTAAAATTACCTTTTAATATTTTTACATTAAATTAAATAAACTATAAACAAAATTAATGTAGTAGTAGTAGTAATGTATGTAATAAGATCAAAAAGGGTTCCTGTTGACAAAATAACTGTGCGCGAGTAACGTTCTTGTCTTCTCTGCGGGAAATTCTATTAGGGAAACAGGAGTTGAAAGAGCTTACACAAACCAAATGACTTCTTGCCTCCTGTTCACCTGATACAAGCGTGGTATTGAAACTGAGACACCCATCACGTATCGCAATTTTTGTTTATTAAATTTAATTTTATTATTGGTGGACCACCGGGAAGGAAGTAATGTAGATTAAAAAAAAATAGTCCTGAAATCAAAATGTTTGTACATTTGCAGCCGATGTAGAATAGGCCAATCAATAGTAACGAATATGTTACAACTGCGTACATCCAAGAAATAGCGACTATTGCGTACAGTTTATTTTTCTACCAGAGTTGGCCTTAAATGAAATAACATGATGTAAACTCACATAACTTCCTATCTTAACCAAACCTAACTGCTTGTTACCACACCCAAGCGTAAAAGTTATATGACGTCACAAAAAAAAAGGGCCTAGAAAAGCTCAAATTACTATTTAAAATAATAACTATTATTATACAAACCTAACTTTCAAACCTTCCATAATTTATACATATAGGCCCTATATAGTTATGGTTCTTACCCAACTTAACTTAACCTAACCTTTCATGTGTTAATAAATTAAAATTTCAAATAATATTGATCACATAAAAAAATTGACCCCCACTTGGGTCGCCCCCCTGCTCGACCCTTTGGGCGCAATTGTCGCGGTATGCAATTGTCTCTGCACGCAATTGTCGCGGTACGCAATTGTCGCGGTAAGGAATTTGCCAGGACACCATACTAACAGGCTGGACAAGTACGGGGAAAATACAGATCATAAGCCGTACTAAATCAAATTAAAACTTTATGTACAATCAATTACAATAATATTTATTTAGTAGTAACTTAGTAATAATAGTATATATAGAGAAAAAAATAAAAAAAGAGGAGCGAATCCAATAGTAGTAGTAATAATAATAATAATAATAATAACAATAATAATAATAATAATATGTTACTAGTATTACATAAAAAGTGATATTTAAATAATTGATTTAACATAAAAACATTCTGTTGAAAATGTACCACTTTAAAAATTATTATGTTTGTACACAACAAATTAAAAAAATTATGTGCTTCCAATTTTGTTTAGAAAAAAACAGGGCCACAAAAAGAAAGGGTGTTTTGAGGAATCAAAATCCCCTCCCATAATCTACCTTTTACCCTCCCCGGTTAATACAATATATTGTTTTGTATTCCTCATCAACGCCTTAGCTTTTTTGAGTCTTAAAAGTTCGTAACATCTACATTCTCTATTATTTTGTTAAAAATGACTTTAAAATGCTTTAAGAAAGATTTAAGAATAAAAAAAAATTAAATCCTTGGCATCTGAGGATTTCAAAATTAACCGCCTCAAGAAGAAAATCCTTAAACCCCCCCGTAAAAAATTACTGGATACGGCCCTAAAAATAATAACTTCAAGCTTATTAATTTTATAAAAAAAAGGGCCTAATTGATCATGTATAATACTCCCCTTTAATATGACCTTGTTCTAGAATGAGAACTGGTTTGGTGTCGTAGAACAGTTCAGGAAGATCGCTTCCGTTGTCAGAGGTCCGTCTGGAAATAATAATAATACTTAGCACCGCGTCTTACTACCCGTTCGGGTTATACGCTTAAGTACTAATTACACTAATAGGTTAGGAATTGGGAAGGTTGAATTTGGCGGAAGTGAACCCGCATTTGCGTGGAGGGAGAGTGGAGAACCTTTTAGGAAAAACCACCCTCAGTTCACCCGACCGAGATTCGAACCTCGATCTCCCCGTCTTCGGCAGTCGAGCTCAACACGACTGGCGCGTTAGCCAACTACGCCACCGAGGCGGGTCATCTGGAAATATATATTTATTTTTTTAAATATTTTATTTGATAAAAAAAAACTTACTAAGCACACATCAAAACATAATATTACCCTCTTCGGTGGACGCGTGGTCTAACGCGCTTCTCCTCGCGAGGGACTAGACTGCCAATTACTGGGAGAT
>CABFWO010005781.1:18070-42677 GCA_902155825.1 Timema genevievae | reverse complement strand
TCCCTCATTACCACTTACAACCTGCCCTCATTACCCCTTACAACCTTCCCTCATTACCCCTTACAACCTTCCCTCATTACCACTTACAGCCTGCCCTCATTACCCCTTACAACCTTCCCTCATTACCACTTACAACCTTCCCTCATTACCCCTTACAGCCTTAGAAAATGACTGGAAACTCTCGAATAACATTTAATGAAAAGAGCGGGAAACGCCCAAAAAAATACCATGAAATGGGCGGGAAATTCTCTAAGAACAAAAATAATGAAAATCTCTATAATTGCTTTCTTGGTACATCCTCGGGAGAAATTAAACTGAAGTGGAAACTTAAGAACTTGGTGTCAGATTTAAATAGGTGGAATAATTCGAAGGAAAATTTTACGTCCCAAGTCTAAGTTTTGTTCATGATTACGTCAACGTCCGTGACGTCAGATTTATCTATACCCAATATCACCTCAGCGAAAAGCGTATCTTATTGGAAAAACCCCTTTAACTTCGCTCTCTCTCTCTCTCGGTCATTTGTCGCCAAATCTTCTCGCTCTCAGCTATGTCGGAAAGTAGTGTACTGGGGCTAGAAGGAGCTACTGGCAACATCAAAGAACCAGCGTTGCCAAACTTGTTCAAGTGAAGCTTGTAAACAAGATAAAGGCAACACGGTTTGAAACCGTGCAGAGATGATATCTGGTGTGTTGGGTCGGCGGGAAAGTACAGGCTGGTATTTCCTTGTTTCTCGCTGGCACCGAGAGATACACTAGTATTTCCTGATGATTCATAGTTTTCTTAGAAGTTACCACCGCGTCTTAATACCTGTTCAGGCTATAAGGCTATGTACCGATTACACTAATGTGTTGGGGATTAGGAAAGTTTAATTTGTAAGAAGTGCACCTGCATTTGCGCAGAGGTATGATAAAAAACCACCACAGTGCACCCGACCGGGATTGAACCCCGATCTCCCAGTCTAATCTAAACCACGAGAGTAGCGCCTTGGACCATGTAGCCACTGAAACGGGTCTTGTTGGTATATTGATACAGTAAATGTTAGCTGGGTTTGCGAAAAATGTTTATGGTTGTAACTACAGGAATATTAAAAAAAAATTTTTCTGAAACACTACACTTTTTTATATTTTTGGTGTCACACTGTTCTGTCTATACCTCCATTTTGACGCCACTGCTTCGAACCCAGAACATGAAGGGTGTGCATTTATTTATTTGTGCACAAGATTTTTCTCGAATTCTAACTTTTCACCCATTTCAACATCATTTTAGAGGATATTTATCACCAATTTGTTAGAAAGTTCCAAGAAACCCAACATTGGATCCCAGACAAGTGGTTGACATTCTTTCTCAAGGTGAATGCTGGGATCTTGATGAACCTAAACCGTTACCCCAACATAACCTCCTCAAATTTTTAAATGTAAGTCATTCGATGCAATTAACGGAAGAAGGTGAACTATTTGAGTTAAGGTACAAGTGTTCTAGCCAGCCAATGATTTTGCATATAACGTCAACATTGCCATTTAGAAATTCATTTGGTTGTTTAGTGTATGCAGAAGACTTATTCCATAGCCAGTCTCGTGAACTCGGCATAACCTCTGTTTACACTTTATTTTGTAGCTCCGGTAAAACTTTTATTGCAAGTACTTGAAGCCTGATCAGACCTAAATGATTAGGTCTCATTTTAGTGAACAATATTTCAGACAGTCCAAATTCCTTGTCTGTGTTCTGCTAAGGGTTGTTACCTTAAGGTATTCCTGATCTCACATGTGGGTATGTTGATCATGATCCAGACATCCTGGATTATGGTGAATGCCAGACTTATCAACTAATCCGTGGTGTAGGGTCTAACAGTGAGCATTGTCATTGACAGCTGCCCGGAGTCATGGTTGGTATGACTGTTTACTGTGCCGCAACATTGTCCTGATAACACAACTTGTTGGTTCTGTGGTGAACATGATAACACAAATGGGAGTTGCCGGAGTGTTATGTCAGTGTTTGGACTGATAACACTTATCAGGAACCACACCAAGATACTCTGATCCACCTGAAGAAGTTAGTGTAGTCATACTAGCCATTCGGACTACACACTTGTTTACTCTTTAACAGAGGAAGAATGAGGTATGATACATTAGGGATTAGGAAAATTAAATTTAGAGGAAGTGTACCCTCATTTGCACAAAAGGAGAGTGGAAAACCATCCTTGGTAGACCAGTCATACCTTGATCTACCCTCATCCCACCTGTTGTGCGACACCTTAGATCGTGTGGCCACTGTTTAGTATACAGTGACTCATGTGAAAGTATGTAGTCAAATGAAGCAATGACACAAAAATGTTTTGTTCCATGTTTGAAAATATTGTATTATTCTGTGTGCACCCAGACTTGAGTTGTATTTGACAAGTTTTTTAAGCACTGTCTTACTACCCATTCAGGATATGCTTGTGTGCAAATTATGCCACCGGTTTCTAGGGATGAGGAAGGTTGTGTATGTATATAGATATATAAAGTATACCCACATTAGCGTGGAGGGAGAGTGGAAATCCATTTTAGAAAATTAATTTTAGCACCACGTCTTAGTACCCGTTTGGGTTATACGCTTAAGTAATAATTACACTAATGGGTTAGGAATTGGGAAGGTTGAATTTGGAAGAAGTGAACCCGCATTTGCGTGGAGGGAGAGTGGAAAACCATTTAGGAAAAACCACCCCCAGTTCACCTGACCGAGACTCAAACCTCGATCTCCCCGTTATCGGTAGTCTAGCCTATTACAAGAACGAAGCCTTAAGACCACACAGCCAATGAAGAGTTATTTGCTATCACTAAAAAATGCAAAATACACAGAACCAGAAAATGCAAAACTCTGATAACCTAAAGCCCGCAGGGATCTGTCAAAATAAGTAGGGATCACAGACTTCACATGGACTAGAGCCAAACAGATCTTTGTAACAGAAATAGCACCGTAGTTTACTTCCCGGGTTTGGTTATACGCCTAATCACTAATTATGATAATGTTAGGTAGGAGAAACTCTTAAATAAAGGAAGTGTACCAACATTTGCATAAAGGGAGAGTAGAAAACAACCCTCAGTCTACCCAACCAGGACTCGAGCACCAAATCTCCCCCCTCCCCCAAGTCTAATCTAACAAGAAATTTGAAGTTTTGGATTATTCGACCACCAAAGCTGGTGATTTTTTTTTTGTAAAATGTATGCTCTCGAGTCTGGTGGTTGTGATTATCCTCTAATTAGGTTGGCTAGCAGCCATCACTTAGGTATACCATGCACAGTGCAAATATTTAAAAAAAAGTGTTAAATTTAAGGTGCAAAAATTAAACTAAAACAAAATATTTTCAATATACACAGATCATTTTATTTATTTCAGATTTTCACTCATACACCAGATTTCATACATGCTACGCATACACTAGATTAACAGTTCATCAGGATGATTCAATTACAATTATACAAGTATATATATATATATATTACTATATATTCTACATTATTCACACAAATTGGCTCCAAAATTTCATGTTATTGTATTTAATTTAGAACCGCAACCAGTGGAAGTTCCAGGCCACAAGATTCAGGATGCAGATAATCCAAAGTACAATGGAGATTACTACCTTAACCAAAGCTGGGAGAAAAAAAACATTTTCAGGTGCTCAAAATGTGATTGACACAATGAGAGATCAAGAAGAACGCAGACATTTTTAACTCCCTGAACTTCAAAAGGGGAAAATGATGGAAGAACAAACAATATTCAATCCAACATTTAAGATCACTTGACCGCCTCCATTTTTCTTTAAAAAATACAAAGAGTTGAGAACATTTAAAATAAAAATGAAGTGGCCAAAGCTCTCCGTTGAGAACTTAACGAACGATCACAATTTAAATAGATATAAAGAATAGATTCATATATAAGATTCACACACCTTTAAGGAGATTTTTTGTTGTTGCTATTTTAAGCTTGTTGAAAAAATATGTGATTACCAATATGAAACACAAAAAAACAAAAACCTTGAGCCAAATACAAAATTTTCATCAATATACCAGATAATTTGTTGGTTTAAAAATACTGCAAAACAACTCCAAAATCATATGTCAGCCATCATTAAGGCAATTACTATTTTTTACGGGTAACGCCAAGCACTTTATAACAGATCTGAATCTATCGTTCGTAGGCCTCATAAATTGCTGGCAAAAAATTAATAAAAATATGAGTTTTAAAAAAACTAACCATATAACATTCTACTTTTTTTTAAAGAGTCATTACAAAAACTTTATCCATTGATTTAGTTAACCGGCTTGCTCCTCCCCGATAGATTGACTACCGGCGAAGCGCCAAAGTTATAACATCAAAAACAGATATTTATGGTATTTGAATGCACCAGCGGGCGAAATACCCAACTATGATTACCGTTATCAGCAATAATGGCGGAAAATGGAATGTACACATTGTAAATAGTCCCCTGACCCAGTTATTTTTATTATTTGTTAAACAATCTCACATTGAAACAACGCTAACAACTAAGAACTACTTCGCACAACTACAGCCAAGTTTTAACATCTGTAGATTTCTAAACGTGTCCCTTCATCATTTTAATTTCCCCTCGACGGGAAACGAGGCACAGACAATATACACAGAAAGCTACACACCGACCAACCACTCAGGTTTTTTGGTGTAGACTTGAATCAAGTGCTTCGCCAACAAACCGTGTGGATTCATCCTTTCAAAAGGCTCAGAAAATAAAAGCGTTGTTCTGGAATTTCTCTTATAGCTTCCTCGTAAGAAATGTGTTGACTGAAAGACCATACATACTATTTAAAATAAGTGATAATTCAAACACGACAACCCTAACCACTGAGATAATTACTCTACATTCTGTACAAAACTAAGTATAATACTCTTTGTTACAGCGACATTGACAGATACTCCCACCGACGAGTCGACTAATTTATTACAGTACTTTTAAGTTACAAATCAAGTGTTCAGAGAAAAATATTCTACTTCCATCACACGTGATATGTTCGCACGCTAGCTATATTACAATAATTAAGTAATCAAAAACCCCATAATCTTGTATCGCCAACTCTCAAACAACACACTTCCTACAGCCGTGAACATTTTATGTTCTTAATAACTGCCCAATTTTGTACAGAAATTTACTTGGATTTTTTTAAAATTGTGCTTTTTTTTCACATTCAAGTGCCAAATTTCACTTTATTTTATACAACTAGGATAATTAGGTTAATAGTATTTTAATAATTTACAAATGAGGTGGTTGGCAGATGGAAGTCAACTCTCCGTGAGACACCGACAAAGAGACATTATATCCATCACTCTAGAGAGATGACTTCCAGCAACAAACAAAAATAAAAATCCAAAGAATATTTTCTTCAAAATTACACATGAATGATGGGGAACGTGTCTCGTTCGTGAACTGGAGAGGGGAGGGTGGGGGGGAGTGCTTTAACACCTGAAACACGTTTATTTCGTGTAGAGGTAGATGGCGACGATCAGCCCGTACAGACCCAACACCTCGGCAAAGATGAGTATGAGGATCATGCCGACAAAGAGGCGGGGCTGCTGGGCGGTACCTCGCACGCCGGCGTCACCCACAATACCGATGGCGAAACCTGCGGCCAAACCGCTGAAACCAACGGCCAGACCAGCTCCCAGGTGCAAAAATCCCCTAGAAATAGAGAGAAGTCAGAAAATAGTATTAAGACTGTACTTTAGTACAGTGGCTCAAGGAAACCTTTATGGACCAAAAGTTACAAGAGCTCTTCAATGTTTCTAACATTTTATTAGCGGTATTTAACGTTCAGTGTTTTAAGTTAAAAACCGACAGATTATATCAGCACACGACTTTAAAACTAACTCAAATCTTGAACAAACACAAAATCCAGCCCCCGGCCATAAATTCATCACTCTAACAGAGGAAACCTACATTTAATAAGCAATCAAAATTATATGCCCATGCCGGAAATCGAACCCTGGACCCTTAGATTAATAGGCATACATTCTACAGACTGAGTCATGGAGTCTGATGCTTCCAGCTAAGGATATACAAATGTGAGTAATGTTTAAAAACTGAATGAGGAGTTGGAAGGTGAGATGTCGAAATAATGGTGAGGGTCTCCTATAATGGTAAAAAACAAAGTGGGTAATAATTTTTTTTCGCTCTAAATTTCGCACACAAACTTTACTTGTTAAATCAATACACACATTTTACCTATTACGACCTTCAGGTAAAGTTGTCTCAGTTGTAATAGAGCCTATAGTTTTTTTTTCCAAACAGCTGGCCCCATAATGGTGGCAAGCTTTTTAATATTAAATACTTCTAAAACTACCAAAGTGAAAATTTATGTTGAACGAGAGCGGAGTAAATTAGTTCCTCAGACCGCACTTATAGCGACCTCTACCAAATGACAGACAGTTAGAATCTTCACATCTACAGAAATTCAAACTAAGTCTCTCAAAGAGGTGCCCCAACAATCTTTACAAGGCCGAGGCCTAGAGAGTTATTTCATCATTTAAATAGTTTACACGCTGATATTGTTCTAAATTCCTTGCGTCATGGAAGGGGGTATAAAAAAGACCAAAACATTTAGTTTTAAGACTGGTAATAAACATGAGATGTGTTAGAAATCTCGGGTCATCCGCAGGTGTACTAGTTACGATAGTGTTTTGTATGAGTAAGGCTGAATTCAAAGGCAGTGTAACTTCAAGTGATTAATGAGAAAATACCCCAACAGGACTTGAACCTTGGTCTCCCTGTCATCGCCAGTCCAGTCTGTTGAGAGAAGGTTGCCTTGGACCATTCGACCATCGAAACGGGCGACTGTCAAGTTAGGGTGAGAGTCTATAAGGAGATGGTGTTGAGAGGGTAGTTTCTTTGAACAAACCATCAATATTTGTAACTCTGAACCAAGATTACTAACATGTAAGACAGCTCCCAGTGTTGCCAAACTTACTTGTAGAGCTTGTACTTGGGGGGCTCCTCCAAGGAGCCGGCTATGAGCACAGCCACCACAAGGCCGTAGATGGCGATGATACCCGCCATGACGACGGGGATGATGGACTTCATGATCAGCTCTGGCCTCATGACTGACATGGCGGCGATACCAGTGCCGGACTTGGCGGTACCGTACGCCGCACCCAGCGCTGTAACAAGAATATTGCAGCTGAATAATTTTGGTCTAGCCCTAATCTTTATGAGTCCATGCAACAGTTCTTATCAAACTTTCGCCAGTCGCTTACCCCCTTCGGGGTCATGGTCTAAGCGACATAATGCTTCTAGCTATTTATTAAAAACAGGAAACAAATACGGGCATTCTTTGAAAGAATAATAAAATAGTTTTTATTTTGGACAAAGTTTCGGCTAGATCCTAAACACACAATTTACCATAAGCTTTTATAATATTGTTTAACTCAAAGTTTTTGTTGAAAATTTCAAATTTTAATCTTCGACCCAATACTCCAACCCTTTAAAAGAAGTTTCACAAAATTATCTAGCTATTATAAATGGCTTTTTTAATGATTATACAAATGTGACTTAAAAAGGTCACAAAGGAGATTCAACGAGAGTCTGGCAGGTATCTTGGAAGTTATGATAACAGCGGCACTCGCCCAAACACGAGAATGCACGAAAATGCCCTGTTTGACAACTAAAAAGAACTTTAGAAGTAACTTACAACTAAGAATTTTTTTTTAACGAATTACATTTCTGTTTGAATTTTCCTTCTTATATTATTTTATTCACTTAATAAACAATATATAAAGTTAAAAGCTCAAAAATCATAACCCCATCCGAAACACACCGTGACCCCTAGGTTAGAAACCACCGATTATTAAAGAATGCTGGTAGAAAATTAAATTAATTTACAACTATTCAGGGTGACTAAAAGAATACTATAAAATTACCCAACGCTTCCAGACGATTGAAAAAAATTCCCTACTTTTTGCAGCTTTTCTTGCAGGGCGGCATTTTTTTTNCAGACGATTGAAAAAAATTCCCTACTTTTTGCAGCTTTTCTTGCAGGGCGGCATTTTTTTTTTCTCGTATAAGTTATAACATTGATCAGATATTTTGAAAAAAAAAAAAAATCTTCACTGCTACTAAAGATCAACATTAAATTATTTGTGTCCCCGTGTAAATGTGCTATTAACAAACCGCCCAACATTCTCACGTTAACAAAATGCTCTATCTAGCCAATGCATGTTATCAAAAAACAAAATCTCATATTAAAAAAATAAAATATTTAGGTGCAGAATTATTCAAGTATTAAAATGACCAGACTTTTCCTTATTAAATTCCCCTGTCTATCGGCCCCATGTAATATTCCAGTGACAGTTCCAAGCCTTCCCAGGTGCTTTATCTAATGGCTAAGCAAGAGCTGTGTCCGTGGCCAAGAAATCTGAACAGTTTAATGGGTGCATAAGTAAAGGCGGTGTTTTTACTAATTCGTCATGCGATGACAAGACACTAAACCAGCCCAGGTTTGCCAATATTCCTTCACAAGCGAGAGAGAACGAGGCAATCCATCAACGACCTTGAATCACTCAGACTCTCTAAATTGGACCACTCATAGCTTGCCCGGTTTCACATCTTAAGAAACCAAGATCCAAACCCTATGCTTTGAGGTCATACAAAAACAACTCAAGTAGTCATTCCATGTGAAATCCCTCAATTTTATATTAAATGGTTGCTTGACCATCTAGTTAATTTTGTATATAAGTGGCCTTGATAGTGATCTGCAGCCATTTTGGATTTACACCGATTTTTCTTCGCTGCGGCATGCAAAAAATAGCGTTTACAAAGATTTTGGAAAATAATAAAAAATCCGCGTGGTTTCTATTAAAGATAGGAGTTATGCTTTTCACTGCCTTTAAGTAGAGATCATGGCCTTTTAGAAAGTTCGATAACTAGGACTTTAATGGGCTTCAAACAATACGATGGAATTCTTTTTACAAGAACTATGAATCGAAGGGTGAAAGCCTACTTCAAATTCAGTAGAATAAGGTCCCATAAAATGAAGTTACATTTTCCTTAATTTACATATTTTTGGTTGATATGTAAAGCTGCACATAGTATAATCTTTTACAGGGGATCTAAACAATGTGAATTCCTAAGGAGAATAACAGGCGGACTTTATGTCTTAGCTAAAATCTTTAAACATCACTAAACAACCACTCTACAAATATTTAGTACATGATCTAAGTCCCTTATTTTAGTAGCGTCCCTATGAAATAAAGACATTCACTCTTTATGTGAAAATGTACAAAACACTGGTTGAAGGGAGATGACCCTTTATCAAACAAAACTACTGAAAGAGCTAAAGAAGGTCAGAGTCTGCTTAGTTATACCAAAAACTTGGGAACAAATGTGCTTATTCCTCCCAATGAAACTAATTAAAGCTCTAAATGGGTTAATTAATCTTCAGTAGCTGTATTGTCCATCTTTCTCACTATCCCATGTATCGAGTAATTAAAAGCACATTTTGTGCAGAGTTACAACCCACGCCTATTGTACTAGTTGTCTTGCGCTGGTCAAACCTATTCTTTCCTTGTAAGCAGGCTATTAAAAGACGAGGGCCCAGAGCCAAAACAGAGCTCCATGGATTCACAAAGTTTCTTTACTGATTGAGGGTAAATTTTATTGTATTATTAGTAGGAGATTTATTTAGGAAGTGTTTCTAAGCTCTAGCTCCGCTATTTTGTGACTAATCAATTAACTACTGTAATCTGTGGTGGAATGACTAACATCTCCCCAAAAGGGGTCCTTTCCAACAAACTGAAGGGTCGGGGTTGCCTCAACTATTAAGTTTTACAGAATAATACCAGGTTCCCCCCTTCCCCCGAAAAAAGAAAAAACCCACAGAACCCTTTTAAAAAAAGTCTCATTCAGTTGCGAGATTTGACACAATTTTTAATGAAAATGTTTTGTAAAATATGTGTTAAACATGCTACCAAATGTTAGTACTTGGGCATTAAGTACTTCTACCCAAAACGGGACGGACACACACGACGACAGCCATGGAGTTCATCTACATTATCATCACACTTTGTTTAATATCTGTATCTGAAAGTCATTATTCCACTTATGATGTAAGCTCAGACAAGTAGAGAGTACGAAATGTATTGTACGGTATACATATTATGTACTACACCAAGAGGTCTACTCAACTTGACCAATGAAATTCCAAACTTTTCCCCTTAAAATTCCCGACTCAAAAATATGTTCCACCCTTCTACCCCCACCCATATTTTTTATGAATAAGTTTTAAAATTTAAATAAACATTTTTTTAACATAGTCTACAAGGAATTATAAAATAAATTACACAGCTACCAACAAAAAAATAGTTTGAATCACATTGTAATGTAATGATTTAATAATTATTTCATATTTTGGCTTAAGCAATATCCCCCCCTTTTTGTATTTATAGCCAATTCCCAACTTATTCCCATTTTTACACGACTACTTCAATTTCCCGGCTAGGTGCAGTTTTCGCAGATGGTAAGATGGTAGAAGACACCCTGTGCACCTAGTGGGGCGGAACTTTGTTTGTGCAGGGGGAGGGAGGGTTGGAATAATGTACCCCAAGCCTGAAGGGGCTGGGAGACTCGACACAGGAAAATGTTTGAAAAATGAATGCACCTAAATGCCAACTAAAGTGGTTTTGGCCTTTAAATTCCCGACAGCTGGCAAGTTTCAGTGGCTAACCTGAGGTTTGTAGCAAGCAGACAAACTGGCATAGTTTCAGTGGCTAACCTGACGTTTGTAGCAAGCAGACAAACTGGCAAGTTTCAGTGGCTAACCTGAGGTTTGTAGCAAGCAGACAAACTGGCAAGTTTCAGTGGCTAACCTGAGGTTTGTAGCAAGCAGACACACTGACAAGTTTCAGTGGCTAACCTGAGGTTTGTAGCAAGCACACACACTGACAAGTTTCAGTGGCTAACCTGAGGTTTGTAGCAAGCAGACAAACTGGCATAGTTTCAGTGGCTAACCTGACGTTTGTAGCAAGCAGACAAACTGGCAAGTTTCAGTGGCTAACCTGAGGTTTGTAGCAAGCAGACACACAAACGATTGTTCAAAGATACAAACCCTGATAAAAGCTATCAACCACACATCAATAGGCCTACAGTTCCGTTGTTTATGATAGATTAAATATTTTACTTGACAGGACATTAGGTCTATGTATTAGTTTATAATGGTATCAATGAGTGAACATTCATTCAATAATTAATTGTAAATCATAACAAGTCTTATCTAATCTGATATTTACAAAAAAAAGTCTTAATAGAGTAAGATGATTTGATCATCAGGATGGTTCTATCAGTTAGCACAAAAGTTGCATTTTTTTTATGCACACACAGTACATTTGTCAATAAAAAAATCCTTTTAGCAATAAATGTTTTTCAATTAATATATTTAAAACGCTGCATAAATAGTTTTGTAAAAAAAAATTTGCCCAAGTTGGATCTCAAATAAGCGAGAACATTTTTTTTAGAGGATAGAAATATATATTTTTTATCCATGATAATATAACATTCATAAAAAAAGACCATTATAATTTTAGTTACTAAACTTTTAAACTCAATCTTAGTAGGCCTACTCATTTTAATTATGATACAATTTTTGTATTCAGAAATTGATGGGCCTGCCTTACCAATTTTAGCTCATTTAGTTGCTGTGAGTTGAAAAAAGGCTGTATATTGGCTATCTTGTCACTAAGTTCACATACACACAGATTTGTTGAGGTCAGTTTGAACATGTTGACAGAACCAAGGCAACTAACCTAGCACAGCATAATATCCTTTCAAACTAACCAAAATTAGTTCGTAAAATAATTTTATCTTTGAATGAGTGTAAAATGAACATCCAAATTCTTTTCATATTTTTTAAAAATTCTATTATTTTACTAATGATGTGTTTTATAATATATCTGATAAATGATTTATTGGAAGAGTGCTAAAACGTTTTTAACTTTGCCAGATTAATAAGAGTTGTATAATTAGCTCAGCGCCAACGCACGTTAACGACCTCAATGGTCAGGGCTATGAATCTTGCATTCAAGATTGTTTTGTCCACTAAGTTTTCCAGTCTTCAGGTGCCAAGCAAAACTATATTTTAAAATTACCAGATTTTTCCAGAGCCAATTTTCAACTTTTCCAATCAGTATAATATGCTACAAACATTTTATTAAGATCCAATTTAATGTAATATTTTTTAGACACAAATATATATTCTGAAATTGTGTCGCTCCTTAAAGGTTCAAGGATGGACTATTGGAGATAATTTTGAGCCATTAAAGTTCTGCTTACACCAGTACAGTTTAAAATTGCCGCGAGTCTCTTCTTTCTATAATGTAATCAAATTCTCACACATGCAAATACTTGACTGAGAACTTAAGATTTGTATGCTTAACTGATAAAACTGTGCTAAAAGAGATTTGTGATGAGTATTCACTGGAAGAAAAATAATATTTTGACTATTACATATGACAGTTTTGTATTATTTTAGAGAATATGTGAAAATTCCTGAAATTTAAATAAAAATATCTGACTGACTTCACCATGACTTTTCTCTGAGCAAGCAAATTCCGTGACTTTCCTGTTTTCAAGGTCGCTGGACAGTGATCCTTACTTCAGGAAAATGTTGCCCTCCTTATATACTGAATCCTTAAGACAAAGTTGTGGGCGTTGAAAGAAAGGCAGAATATCCGTGAAACCAGTTCCTTCTGACAGACAATCGATGATCTGCATTAAGAAGTACGGTGGAGAGTTAGTTCACAGTTACGAGTGTGTTACCTACTTGCACATGTGATGCACGCAAGCACACACTTGTGAATTCCACGTGTGTACACACACACACACACACTTGTGTAGGTCGTTCACATATTGACCTATCATCTCAAGAGACACAGAATATCTGCCAGCCTGCATACAAATCCAAACCCTGTCGTCAAATGTAAAACAAACTTGTAAGGACTTCTTTAGTTAATCTATTCTTGGTTTATTAAAAGTTAATTACAACCAGACCAACATTTAGTCACACGCCCCTGTTTTTATAAAGTGTTACATTTTAGGGCGCATTCATAAATAGTTTATTTTCTCACTGCATCTTACCATCCGTTCAGGTTAAATATGTGATGTATTACTACATCAATGGGGTATGGATGAGGAAGGAAGCATTTTAGAGGAAGTGTACCCGCATTTGTGTGGAAGGGAAGTGGTAAACCATTTAGAAAAAAACCACCCTTAGTATACCTGAATGGGAATTTATCCCCAATCCTCCCCTCTTCAGTAGGCCAATAAAACGAGAGGGACACTATAGACCATTCGACAAATGAGGTGGGTATAGATGTAGAAGACTGGTTTACATATATTTTTTAAGAGTTAGCATGCATTTCAAAATTTGTATTAGGCCCAGTAAATTTCAAATAAACCTCATACAACCATCTCATATTGACGGCCATAATCAGACATTACATTTTGTTAACATCGAGAAACAAAATATCACACTTGTGTTAAATGTATGGCTGCAGAATTAGTCAAGCAGGCCTAATTATATGCCCTGACTTTTACCTATTTTTTTAATTTTTTTAAAAACGTTTTCATATTTTCCCCGACATCTACAAATTTCCAGACTTTTCCTTTTCTGTAGCCACCATGTCCTTGTACACTTAGTCTTACCTTGACTGTGTACACTATGGGCCTATCTTATAAGCTACACCATAGTGGAATAATACAAGGTAAGCTTGCAACCTTACAGGGTAGATCAAGGGTATATAACAACCTTTCTTGCAAATGACAAGGATCAAACTTTGAAACTTTCAGTCACTAGTTATACAACTCATTGTTTGTTCTTCTCTGGCAAAATCCCGAATAAAAACTCAAGGCCAAACAAACAATATTCATTCATAAAACAACGAGGAAGAATTTATCTGCCCACCTGACAGCAAATCAATGGCAGCTACAGATGATGCAGATGACCTTCAAATACTTATCACCTGGCTTTTATTTTAAAGCCTCCAGGGGTGACCAACTTTGGGTCTTCAAAAGAGCTATAATACAATAATGACCTTAGTTTACTTGGATGACAGCTCAAAAAGTTACTAGAAATAGTTCCTAATATATCCCTACGCCAACAGCTGACATGTCACTTTGGATAGCTGTAATGAAAACAGATGGTAATATATGAATGTGATAGTTAACCACAGTAATTTAGGCCAATATTGTTTATATATTAATTTGAGGTCAGACCCAAAGATTATTTATCGTTCTATTCCACTTATTATGTTTAAAATATTGTTTCAGATTGGGTAAAAAGAAATTATTAAAAGTTATGAAACACAGAGATAGCTTGTTTAAGTTATTTTAAATGTAAAATAATAACCTGTGATTAAAACACTTAACATTTATAACAAAATAATGATCTTTTACAAGTGTTGGCAACCCAAAACCTAAACTTATGATTTTTGAACTGTATTCAGGTGAAAACCTATCATCAACAGACTTTACGTAGTCCTACCCAAGTTAAAATTAAATTGAATAAATTTCATATTTTTCAAAATTATTTATGCGCTAGAGGGACCCAATACATGGACCCGCTAGTTTCAGGTTAATTACAACAAACATGTCACAGTTAAATAAATATTTACAAGATTCAAGAGAAAACAGTAAGTTAGTTACAAATGAAGTGACAACCTTTTAGCCAACCTGGTGGTGCATTCATTCCACGGGAAGTGACAACCTTTTAGCCAACCTGGTGGTGCATTCATTCCACGGGAAGTGACAACCTTTTAGCCAACATGGTGGCACGCTTCTTCCAAGTGACAACCTTAGCCAACCTGGTGTTCTCAGTCCAAGTGGAGTGACAACCTTTTAGCCAACCTTGTGGTCCGCTCATTCCATATAAAGTGACAACCTTATAAAGGTGTGCTCATTCCAAGTTAAGACAAACTCAAGCACATAATATTAGTTTACCACTTCTCTCAAACCAACGGTTGGCTTCATAAACAGATCCTTAATGACTCAGAAAATTAGTTTCATCTCATCATAAAAGTTAAATTTATAAAAACATTTAAATTCTTAATGTTTTCCTTTTCTTGTGTTAAGTTATGAAATGAGCATTAAAACTGGTTTATGATCGAGCAATAGATTATATACGCTACTGAAATGAGCACTAAAAAGTCACATGATTAAGCCTAACCTTGGATGTTTTAAATGCATTTAAAAGAGTCTGCAAGATTACGTGCTGAAGCAGTACCCATAAAAAAGCCCCAGATTTACTACCTCAATGTGAACTAGGCCTAGTTAAGAGTTCAATAAAATACAAAACTTTGCAAATATGCATTAGACCATATGCTCTAACCACACCCCTTTTTTTTTGATAAGGTTAAATGTTAAATGAGATATCTAGGTTACATTACTAACAGGATAGTTTCCCTTATTTAGGCACCAGTTAGATCTACTTCCAGCTAGCGTTAGGTTGCTGTAAAAAAACCAATGCTTGCACAGCTCCAAGAACTGGTCTTGAAAATAGGGAATTGTGCATTGCTTCCTGTTAAGAGCCAGATTAATCACAAACATTTTATTAAAAAGCTTATTTGAATTAAATTGCCTTCCAAGGGGTATTATTGGTCTGTCAAATGGGTATAAATTAGTCTTATGAATGTAGAAATTGAGATGGGTTACTTAGCCAAAGCTTTTACATATGGCCTTACATAACCATGTCAAAAAGCTAACACACTTTTAAGGTGAAATAGGTTTTTATTAATATTCTATTTAAAAATTTGTTGTATTTTTCTCCTATATTAAAATGTAAAAAAAAAAGCAAAAAATAAATGAATTGAAATTTTTCCATTTTCAATAGCAATTTCTCATAAGTTAGGCTTACATCTGTTTGACTTATGATTTCTAACTGAAGGTCTACTGAGAAACGTTTCTACCATCTTTATTTGCTGAATGAATCAAGAATCTGCACGAAATGACCTAAAATAGTAAATGACGCCCTTCTCTCTTACAAACAGGTTTTTTGGACGTCCATTACAAAGAGATTCTTCCAAGAAATCTGCCTTTATCATTTTATCGGATTCTAGCTTAGAAATCAAAGTTCAATTGGGTTGTAAATTTACGATACACTTAAGATAGTGAACATATCAATCAAAGTCTACAACAATAGGGAAGTTCTTCAATGCCCTCCAATATTCCCGTTAGATTCAATCAATAGGCTACAAAATGACGACCATACTTACCACTGAAAATAATTGCAGCGGCGGCACCCATAACTCCAAAGAAAGCTGAGTAAACCGGCGCATCGTCTATTGCGGCAGCCATTTCAGATAAATAAGAGTATTTTACAGGTTCGTTTTACACCACAAAATAACTAAATTCACACGCACACACGTTCACGAACTAGTCGAGCCACTGTCAAATATGGCCTACAGTGGTGTGGGTCATGTGGTGAGTAGAAGTTTCAGGTGTAGCTCCGATGTATGCCTGTTTCCTATTGGCCGACAACTACACTATGAGGAAGGAGAGACAAATAGAAATATCTGTTTTATCTGCAAGTGAATGACGTCACTGACGACGAAAGGCTCGCTCAACAGCAACTCCTCTCATTAGCTATACAAACACAACTCTAAAGCAAAATTTAAAAATTACTCAAATATATATTTTAATGATTCATTTACTAAAGTAAATGTTTTCTAAGTAAAAAATTAGTAAAATCCATTAATGTATGAATTTATTATTTTCTATCGCATTAAATTGATTAAAACATTTTTGTTTAGCACCCTTCAAAGTTGTCTTACTATAGCTATACTCGGAAGCGAGTCTCTCGCTTGAACATCACCGCTTGGTTGATGTAAAGCCTGCTAAGATGTATCGCAAAAATAAATTTCTTTAATTTAACAACCTATAGATTTTTTTTTACCTAATCTTATCTTGTTGTCATCCATGCTTTGTATTTTTGTAAGGTTATGTGTAATGTTTGAAAACAGTGGGAATGTTCTAACTAGTCTATATATTTTATTTAGTTAA
Organism: Timema genevievae; assembly: GCA_902155825.1. Lineage (NCBI taxonomy): Eukaryota > Metazoa > Arthropoda > Insecta > Phasmatodea > Timematidae > Timema > Timema genevievae. Next base: position 25,630 of record CABFWO010005781.1, on the reverse strand, counting down.
GTTTTATTCCACCATTACTATGAAGTTTGCATACAAAGTAAGTTAATTGTATTTCACCATACCAATTAACAATTAAAATCCAATTGAATTGTTTTTGCAATTCGAACAGCCGATACAATAAGAACCATGCCATAGCTACATTGTTTTATTTTGTTCTCTTTCACAGTTTTCGAATTTACTAGGTACTGTATACAGGAAGGGTGACATCATTTTCTCTTCTGATGGAAACTCTATTGTCAGTCCTGTGGGAAATCGAATCACCATCTACGATTTAAAAAAGTAAGAAAACAATAAAATTGATCAAAGAACCAGCGGGTAGCGTCCTTCATATGGGGACTAATTAACTTTGAATATTATATTTTTTTATTTATCTAACAACTTAAAAATAAAGTCCGACACCTTTGCTCAGTAGGTAGCATGTTTGTCTATTGAACAAATGGTCCCGGGTTGGTTTCCTGGCATAGCCGAGAAAAATCATTATTGGCTAAATGTGAGTTTCCCACTTTACGGTGATGAATTAATGGCTTGGAGGGACCCGCTTCGGTGGCCGCATGGTCTGGGACGCTGGGCCTACTTTCCCAGTAGACTAGACTGCCGAAGATGGGGAGATCCAGGTTCAAATCCTTGGCCGGATGTACTGAGAGTTTTTTTTTTCCAAAATGGCTTTGCACTTTCCCTTCACACAAATGTGGGTACACTTCCGAAAACCTCCCTAATCCCTAAAACCAATGTTGTTATAATTAGTAAGCATACAACTTGAATGTGAAGTAAGATGATGTTAAAAAAAGGTTTGGGGTTGTATTTTGTGTCTGTTCTAAATTTAAGTTAGTTTATAAGTTGTGTGCTGATATAACTTGATCAGTCGGTTCAGAAAGTGCACGCTAAACCTAAGTCACGGGATGTAGCGTACAGTAGCCTAATTATTATACTAGTAACTTGAACTGGCACACTGGTCTTAATAGTCACGCCTAATAATAACACCAATCTAACACTTACGTTAGTTTATTTTAAAACCAACACTCTTTTTGAACATGATTTCAGCAATAAATCGTCGACACTGCCTGTTGAGAGCAGATTCAACTTTACAACTCTAGATCTGTCGCCCAATGGATGCACTTTAGTTGCCGTTAACGAAGGTGTGGTACTTGAACACTGCCTCACCAAGAATTATTACCATGCCGTGTCCTTCATTGTCATAAGGGGTTCACATGCTCTAGAAAGAGAGCCTTATAATTTGAGTCCCAATTGTTGGCCTATTACGTCTAATACAAATACACCGCACCCGCTTCTGTGGCCGCATGGTCTAAGGCGCCACTCTCTCAGTAAACTAGACTGACGATGACGGGGAGATCAAGATTCGAATCACGGTCGAGAGTACTGAGGCTTTTTTTTCCCCTAAATAGTATTTCACGGACCTGCCTCGGTGGCGTAGTTATCTAACGCGCTTGTTTCGTGCAGAGCCAAACTGCCAAGAACGGGGAGATTGAGGTTCGAATCTCAATCGAGGGAACTGGGAGTGGCTTTTCCTAAATGGCTTTCCACTCTCTCTCCACGCAAATGCGGTTCACATCCTTCTAAATTCAACCTTCCTAATTCCTAATCCATTAGAGTAATTAGTACTTAAGCGTATAACCCGAACGGGTAGTAAGACGCGGTGCTAAATAAATAAAAAAATAAAAAATAGTATTTCACTCTACTTCCACACAAATGTGGGTACACTTCCTCCAAACTTGAGCTTCCTCATCCCTAACATATCAGCAAAATTAGTGCAAAAGTGTGTAACCTAAACGAATAGTAAGACATTTTGTGTTTTGCGGGTGTTTTCTCGCAGAGGGCGAGGCCCACCTGATCAGCATGGTGAGCCGCACTGTGGTGCACAAGTACCGTTTCAAGCGGCCGGTGAGGTGCCTCAAGTTCAGCCCCGATGGCAAGCACTTTGCGGTGTGCAAGGAGAACAACGGTGAGTACAGACTTGACCCAAGTGTACCATGTAAACATTTGATGGGAAATTACTAAAGAGTAATGTCGATCAGTCTCGACAACAGCGGAAAGTGCGAGTTTCACTCCAGGGTCATTACTCAACTGGATGGACGGCATTTTTTTGTGTCTGGAAAAACAAGGGAAATGAGGAAAATACTTAAATACTTGTGATTTCAAGACATTCAACTTCATACTTTTTATAAGGACAAGCATTCTAAATAACTTGGCCCAAGGTCAAATCCTCATGGTTTGGACACCAATTACAATTTCACACTGGTTACACGACTTCACACCAGTTTCATGAATTCACTCTGGTTATATGACTTAACATTCAGTTATACGACTTCACACGGAATACATACCTTCACACTGGCATAATGACTTCATACAAGTTACACGACTTCACACTGGTTACATTAATTCACACTGGTTACATGACTTCACACCAGTTTCATGACTTCACTCTGGTTATATGACTTCACACGGAATACATACCTTCACACTGGCATAACGACTTCATACAAGTTACACGACTTCACACTGGTTACATGACTTCATACCAGCCACTTGACTTCACACCAGTTTCATGAATTCACTCTGGTTATATGACTTAACACCAGTTATACGACTTCACACGGAATACATACCTTCACACTGGCATAATGACTTCATACAAGTTACACGACTTCACATTGGTTACATTAATTCACACTGGTTACATGACTTCACACGAGTTTCATGAATTCACTCTGGTTATATGATTTAACATCAGTTATACGACTTCACACGGAATACATACCTTCACACTGGCATAATGACTTCATACAAGTTACACGACTTCACACTGGTTACATGACTTCATACCAGGCACTTGACTTCACACCTGTCACATGATTTCAGACAAGTTACATAACTAAAATCGAAAAACCAAGCATAAATTTAAAAAGGTAGGAAAACAGGAATAATTACATCCCTATTTATGCAGCTTTGTTAAAAAAAAAGGAAATATTGAAATCTAACATCGTCCACTTTTAAGAACATGTAAAGCACATTTTCATTGTAAAGCCCATATATGAATCCGGGCTCTAGAGCAGAGTGTATTAGTAAGTCCATAAAACCAACCTTCACGCTGAACAGTCTCTTAAGAATATTGATGAAAGTGGCTGCAAGATCGATCGGTCGCCGAACCATTGCCTGGAATGTCCCTGTTGCAGTGTTTGTTTTCAAAGCCCCAGGACCTCTCAGCGGGGAGTTCAACCCGTTCATAATGGAGCGAGTGTTCCACGGAGCCTCGGACGAGACCACCTGTCTCGACTGGTCCTTCGACTCCAGGTTAGGCAACATGAGAGACTCTTTTGTTTACAATATATTATAATATTTACTTTCCAAACAAAGGCACATCTAATACAGAGCCCTTCACATGCCATTATTTCCAAACACAGGGTTAGCTACAAGTGGTCTAACGCGCTACTCTCGTGTTAGACTAGACTGCCGAAGACGGGGAGATCGGAGTTCAATCCTGGTCAGGTGCACTGAGTCTGGTTTTTCCTAAATGTTTTTCCACTCTCCTTACATGCAAATGTGGGTGCACTTCCTCTCAATTGAACCCTCCTAATCCTTAAACCATAAGTGTAATAAGCGTATAATCCGAACAGGTAGTAAGACGCGATGCTAAAAAAAAAATGGAGGAACACAACAAGGCTTTTACAATGAAAATAAGAACACATTTCACACTTTACACTGCTGCCACTAGACAAATAAGAAAGAAAATCGACTTTTATCTCAAACCTGTGACACAATTTTTTAAAAAGAGGAAACCTAAAACACGAAAGTCAGATAAAGGAAAATCATAAAAAATATAGGACATTTAGATAGGAACATGTGAAATAAACCAATACTATAAAGGACAAACACAGGAAATTGACATTAGATGTTAAAATATATCATGTCTCTTTAAGGAAAACCTCTTATTGCCTCTTCTATACCTTCTTACAAATATAAGAAAATACCTCAAAAAGCGATGACAGGTTTTCCTCAAATAGATATTTTCATCTAAAAGTAACTATTTTTTTTTAAATCTAGTAGCTAGCTATAAACCACATTAAAAATAAAAATTGACTAAGAGTAACTTTTTTTTTTGGTCATTAATAGCAAAAGGCAGTATACATACATACACTAAACAAAATAGAAAGAAATACATGTTCTTGAAAATATAAGTTTATATTTGATTAATTGGGAAAAAGACCGCAGGGGTGGCCAAGAAAGACATGGGAGGAACATATAACAGAAAGTGTTCAAGTGAGAGGAGAAGAATGGGAAAAAAATCAAAGGAGGAAGAGTGGTGGAAGGCTAGATGAAGATGGAGGCAGTTTACTAAACTGACCCGGCCACAGGCTGGAAACAGTTGATGTTGATGATGATTTGATTAATATGTGACTACTTATTATTCTAGTCATAAGATTCCTTATAACCATAACTGACACATTTTAGAAACCAGTTTGACTATAGTTAAATTTATTTTTACAAAGTTTAAATTTTTTAAAGTGAAGCCTTATTTTAAATTTTAGCGCTTTTTTTTCTACATCTGTTAATAAAACATTAGGGGGGTTCAACAAAAATCTAAGACACCTAAATTTAGTGAGGGGCCTATTTAAGTAATTACAAATAACATTTGATTTACTGTATTTAAGAAAGGTTGTGTTTTTTTTATGCTTTTTGGTAGATTATCTGCAGCTCAGGCCACTGTTGTTTTTTTACGTTACTGCTCATTATTATTTTTTCAACTTATTTTGAATACGTTACGTATCTTGTTGTCACACCTGTAAGTATCATGTCCTTGAAAAGGATCACGATGCAAAGGTAGGATGACCCTTATTCCTTATGACAAAAATGGGGCGGTGAGGATTGAGGCTTAAAATTAGGGATGGGACTTCGAATCCCTCAAAATCTTAAGAATATTTGAGATTCGAGGATTCAAAACATTTCAGATTCAAGCATCGAATCCTCAAAAAAAAAGTTTGTTTTCAATTGAAATTTGTTTTAGAGTTCTATAAGTGCTTTTAGGTGGGTTAGAACCAATTATAGTAGGATGAACTTAACAACCTGGCCCCAGACCAGTAATTTAACACTTAGCTGAACTATACATAATTATGAATCAAATAGCCGAAGCTATTATTTAAGCTTTTTAGTTAGGAATTCTCCATATAGATATCATATTCTGAAGATTGAAAAATGACACCTGGACACGAGAATCGAACCCAGGACCTTTGGCTTAGTACGACAATGCTCTAACCACTGAGCTATCCATAATAGACTCTGCCTTAAAATATGAGTCAAGAATGACCCTGGGCACGAGACGATTCCTGGATAGCTCGGGGATTAGAGCATTGGCGTACTAAGCCAAAGGTTCTGGGTTCGTTTTCCGTGTCCAGGTGTCATTTTTTCAATTTTCAGAATATTTACCTAATTAGTTTAACTTTCCTTATTTTTATCAATTTCAATCATTGAATAATTGTTTAGCAATATACTTAACGGAATAATCAACTTGTGCTAAGGATCCTCGCTGTAGGCTCCAAGGACATGTCAATAGTGCTGTACAGCTTGGAGAAGCTGGCCAACTTTCGGACGTACTCGCTGAGTGGCCACACCGACTCCATCATCGGCTGTTTCTTTGAGAAGGGCAGTCTGGACCTGATAACGGTCAGCCGCAACGGGCAGCTCTGTTTGTGGGAGTGCAACATTGAGTCGGAGGCCCTGCGCCCCTGGGAACCTCCGGTCAAGAGGGCGCGAGAGGGCGAGGAAAGTGACGAAGACGACGAAGTGGATGACAGCAGGGGCGAGGGGGCTGCAGCTGTTCATGAGGGGAGGAAAGAGTTCCTTACAGACGGTGAGTGAGGGTACACTCGTATCCTGGCGCTCACGCTTTCTTAGCTCTCAAAGCCAGGAAATCAACATTCTGAGGATAATTTATCTACGGTTCTAAGACACACTCTCCCCCCTCCCATTTAAACATCTCTAAAAACAAGGTGCATCTTAGAATTAATGGCATCTTATAGCTTTAGTTCTTTTTGGACCAACGCTCTTGATGGCTCAGAAGAATCAGACTGTGGATGTGAGGTAGATTCTGATACTGATTCAGAAGGAAGGGATGAATAACATGTAAATGGAATGTCTGCGTCTTTATGCATTTTTCAGCTCACGCACTTTACTAAACACACACATACACCCCCTCCAACCTGGACAACCCCTTAGTTTCACCCCTCCACCTGAACAACCCCTAGTTTCACCCCTCCACCTGGACAACCCCTAGTTTCACCCTCTTTCTCTCTCTTTCTAGATGACACCCCGGTCTCGAAGGGCCCAGACGACAGGTTGTATTACAATCGCCTGGGTCGCCACTACCTCTCCGACCTCCACAAGGGCCAGAAGGACGTTCACTTGACTTGCGCGGCATATCATAAGGACACACACCTCCTAGTCACGGGCTTCACGAATGGTGCGTTCTTCCTCCACGAGCTTCCCGACGTGAATCTCGTTCATTCTCTCAGGTCAGTTCTCCTCAAAGTCTAGAGGTAAGTACCGGTTCATTGTCCAGTTCTTGGTACGGAGCCGAGAGTTGGCTCTCTGGAAAGAGGTAAGTACCGGTTCATAGTTCAGTTCTTGGTACAGAGCCGAGAGGCTAGTGCCTGATAGTGTTGGTCTGTATGTTCCTTAGTGTGAGTAACCAACACATCTCCACAGTTGCCCTGAACAACACGGGGGACTGGGTGGCTCTTGGTTGCCAAGGACTGGGGCAACTCCTGGTCTGGGAGTGGCAGAGTGAGACGTACGTCATGAAGCAACAAGGACACTTCAACAACATGAACGCGCTGGCGTACTCGCCCGACGGGCAGTATGTTGTCACGGGCGGGGAGGATGGCAAGGTACAGAACTCGCCTGCTGTGTTCTCACCATCAACATCATCAACGACTGTTCCCGGCCTGTGGCCTCCATCTTCCCGTGCCTTTCCACCATTCTTCTCCTCTTACCGGCACACTTGCTGTTATCTGCTCCTCCGATCTCTTTCTCTCTCCTGCCTGCTGTGGTCTAGAAGTGAGGTCCATGGTGTCAATGACCCTAGCATGTTAAACTCGACAGGCAACACCTATTGGAAGAAATATCTACATTATTCTTTTGGTTAAGATTGGAATGTTTGTGTTTATGCTTTATAAGTTACCTATTATTTAGGTGTGTGTGAAATCCACTTTTATTTTTGAAGTAAAGTTGAATTTATATAAAATATTCCTACAGTGTAGAAACACTGTACAGTGATGTAAAGTAAGTGATAGAGAAGGAAGACAAACTGAAAGGAGAGTTAGGTTAGGTCTAGATAGAAAAACACACTTCTCTCTTCATGTCTTCTCTTATAAAACTCTTTCTTCAGACAGGTACAGGGGGTAATTGAGATAGTAGAGGAAGCAAGACTGAGATGGTATGGACATGTAATGAGGATGTTGGAGTACATGAGATAGTAGAGGAAACAAGAGTGAGATGGTATGGACATGTAATGAGGATGTTGGAGTACATGAGATAGTAGAGGAA
>CABFWO010005781.1:0-16815 GCA_902155825.1 Timema genevievae | reverse complement strand
TTTCCTCTTTTAGGAAGTCCCACTGCATGTTTAATACTCCTTCCTGATGAGCTCCGATAGAATAAAACTTAGGTCGGGGGATTGGGCAGTAACTATCACTTTTATTCCAAAGGCAGCCACAACTCTTTGTTCAGTGGCAGCAGTGCAAAGTGTTAACTGCGCTCTGCTTTTTATTGTAAAAGCCATATTGTGTTTGTTCCTTTTATATATTTTTATCCCTCTTTCCTATACCTTCATCCAAATACAAAGGATAAAATAACTGAAAAAGTGAACATTTTTATTTATATAGCCATTGGGCCACCTCATTGTTGAACATTTAATAAAAAAGAGAAAATCTGTCTGATGTATTTGTACATTTTCTTCACTACAATATGTTTTGTTTCTGTTCAGGTGAAAATTTGGAACACCAGCAGTGGATTTTGTTTCGTCACATTTGACAAACACACATCCGGAGTGTCTGCTGTCCAGTTCAGCCGCAACGGCAAGTTTGTGGTGTCCGCGTCCCTGGATGGGACGGTCAGGGCCTATGACATGACAAGGTACCGTGTATTGCTTTTACTGTATACAATAGCATTAATTATTAACCTGCCGAAAGGAGCGTCTCCAGCAGATACATACAGCCAGTTTGACCTTGTTGCTGTCCCTCGGAAATCAAGGGCAGGGGGGAGCCCCACTCTTGGCTGTCCCCCCCTCCCCCACCACCTGGCCAGTTGACAGTCGTAGTCAAACCTCTGCAGTGTTGACCTTGGCGCCGACATAATCTGTTCTGTATTTGACAAATGCGTGTGACCGCCCTAGAAAGTTTTTCCCCTTCATTCATTTGTAGTTCAAACATCCTAAATTTTCTTGTAACAGCATCAAAAGTATAAATATATGTTTTGTTTTTCACTTGTTTCATACGCCCTAGAGCCTAGGAGATCTAGTTAGCGTCAAATAATTCATACTGTAGATTACAATAAGCAGGCAATAATTAGAGTATAACACTGACCATCCCAGGCCAAATTAATCGAGGTTATGTGTTATCCGAGGGGGTAACAGAATTTACATTTTGTGAGAATTGTCCATGTCAGAGTGGTCTGAAGTTTTCATCCCAGGGCCCAAATCTAATCATCATTTTGTACTGCGGGTTCAAAAATATATTTAGTAATTCCATAACCTTAACATAGGTCTGGTAAACAACACTAGATAAACAATTTATTTTCAATACTGTGTTAAATTGTATGTTTGTTTGGTAGAATCTTTCTAATTCTACTCTGATTGCCAAACCCTTCCTTCACCTCTGACAAGACGTGTATTAATCACAACTTGTGAATGTGAGGAATGCCAGACCTCCACCGTGGTTCGGATCCCACGTTAAACTGTAGGTCCTCCATTTCATCTCACAATCACCCTACCATTACACATTAGCGTAAGTGCGTATAACCTGAACGGATAGTAATAATAATATAATTCTACTGTCAAAAGTAAGTTCATTAATCTCTGAAAAAATGTGTACGGAAATACACACTTTCACACAACTTAGCATTATAAATATAAATATAAATGTATACACATCTTTATTAGTCTATAAATTTGTAACAAAAAAATGCAACCACAAACATATTTATATTTGAATCATTAGTTATTTGTCACTTATTTCACATCAGGCACCGATGGTTTCCCTTTAATTTCCCCCCCAGGATGCCGCAGCTGTCTCGCTAGGAAACGCTTTAATAAATGCTCACCTCGGGACCTGATGTTTGTGGGTTCAAACCCATTTGGGGTCAACAGATTTTTTCTTGAGCAATAAAAATTTGTAGCACAACTTCCATCGGAGGGGAAGCTAAGTTGTCGATTGTGGCATGTAAACGAACCCTGTAAAATATATGTAAATACCTTTCCTGGTAAAATTGATATGCCCTTTCGCTCTCGTTCCTAGAAATCCTCGTGTGTTGATAATATCAGTTGGCTCAGAATGTTAAATACCTCAAATAAATAAAATAAATACATAAGTCTTTTATACAATTCAAGAGATTTGAAGATTTGAGCGACTTATTTATAACACAAAACACATAAATATTTAATTTAATTTTTTTTGGTATTGTTTTTAACCTGCTCTTGCTGTGTTATCTGATCATATTACACAACTTACAAACTAGTTTGATTCTAAAACACTGACTCCCAGTCCTGTGAGACTGTCAACTCATCAATTTGAAAGGTGAATCCCCAACTTTAGTGATACATTTTTCTGCACCGCCAGGAATCAAACCTCGTACCCTTAAGTTTATTGGGTGGAAGCGCCACCAGCTGAGCTGAGATGTCGGACAAATTTGATGATGGCTATTAACTTAGCAGACTTATGATGATACAGAATTATTGAGATATAATTGGTATTTATAGCCCTGTGATCGAGCGCCAATTATTACGTTACTGTTTGTTTGACCCCGCGATTGGGCATCAATATATTATGATATTTTACTTGAATAAATACAACTGTTAATGTTGCACACTATTTATTTAGCTCATGGCACTGGTTTATTACAATGTTCTATAGATTTATGTTACCGACACTGTGTAGATTTATGTGACTACTCTAGGTTTATGCCGGCACTATGTAGATTTATGTGACTACTCTCTATATATTCATACGCACAAGCAGCTTATATATGACATGCCCCTTGCCCTTTGGACCTCTCGTTGACCAGTGTCAAAACCAACAAATCAAAAGCGTCCCTGCGACAGGTGTCTTGAAGGCTAGCTTCCTATTGGGTATAGGGAGCTGGCGGCTCTTGCTTGTTTGGTAAATACTATGGAGTTAAATTTGGAAATAAAAAATAAGTTTTAATGGTGCAATCCTTCTACATTATTTCTGAAAAGCGCGTGATTCTCCATGGATGAAGTCTTAAAAGGATAATTTACATCAATTTATTGAAGAAAAATACCTTCATCCATGATTTTTTAAATATATGAGAGCGGTCCAAATCAGTATCGTTACAGACTTTGCACTGAAATCACTTTAAAATTATCACATTGGTAGTACCACCCGCCACTATTACACGACGTTTGTTGTCCAGGTACCGCAACTTCCGTACGTTTACGTCCCTGCGTCCGGTGCAGTTTGCGTGTCTAGCGCTAGATACGAGCGGGGAGTTTGTAGCAGCTGGTGGTCAGGATGTGTTTGAGATCTACCTGTGGTCCATCAAGATAGGCCGCTTGGTTGAGGTGAGTGCAAGGGGCTGAGTCCCCAAGAAACCAACTGGGCTCGTTGAAAACTTGTGTGTTTTGTTTTACTTTCCTATTATACTGTGTCTTTACTACCCGTTAGGGCTATAAACATAATAATTACTAATAACTCTAATGTGTTGAAGATGAGGTAGGTTGAATTTAGAGGAAGTGTACCCACATTTGCATGAATAACGAGAGAATGGAAAACCACCATGATCACACCTGATCAGGATTCAAACCTCGATCTCCCTGTCATTGGTAATCCAGTCTATTGCGAGAGTGACATGCTTGGACAATTCTAACACCGGAGCAGGTTTATTATTCTATTAACGATCATTTCATAACAGTATTGTCTCCTGTACAGTCCTCTTTTGATTTGTTTTACTGTTTTTTAGTTTAATAATATATTCAATTTTCTTACGAGAGATTTCTATGATTTTGCACCAGGATGCCAGTATAATGCTAGCTCGTGGCCTCATAACCTGACAAGAATCTGATAGCAAATAAGGCCACATATTAACAGTTTGGTTGCTGGTAGATGCTATCTATCTCCTGGTTGCTGGTAGTTATTACCAACACCCTGTAGTTATTAGAACCAATGCTGTGTTGTACATTAAGGGCTAATGAGCATACTCTGATGTGTTGAGGGCCCTGTAGTGAGCATACTCTGATGTGTTGAGGGCCCTCTAGTGATCATACTCTAATGTGTTGAGGGCCCTGTAAGGAGTATACTCTGATGTGTTGTGGGCCATGTAGTGAGCATACTCTGATGTGTTGAGTGCCCTGTATTGAGCATACTCTGATGTGTAGAGGGCCCTGTAAGGAGCATACTCTAATGTGTTGAGGGCCCTGTAAGGAGTAGACTCTGATGTGTTGAGGGCCCTGTATTGAGCATACTCTGATGTGTTGAGGGCCATGTAGTGAGCATACTCCGATGTGTTGAGGGCCCTATAGTGAGCATACTCCACTTTGTTTAGTGCCTTATAGTGAGCTGTGCTTAGGGCCCTATATGGCGCAAACCCTGCTGTGTTGTACATTTTGATCCTTGTTATTGGGCAGGTGTTGAGTGGCCACGAAGGCCCTGTAGTGAGCGTGGCATTCAACCCGAGCATCACCAGCACGTCCTTGGCGTCGGCCAGCTGGGACCAAACTCTACGGCTCTGGAACGCTGTCGAGTCGGGGGGTACCCATGAGACACTGCGGCTCCCGGCGGATGGTGAGAAGGCAGCAGCCATCTTGGGCCTCATAGTTCCATATTTAGTGGAGATGTCGAGGACGTGGTGGGAAATAATATCAAAGAGAGTGATGGAGATGTAGTATGTAGGATAAATACCACAAGGTAGACCAGGGAAGAGACGAGAGGAGCAGATAACAGCAAGTGTGCAAGTGAGAGGATAAGAATGGTGGAAGGAAAGACGGAGATGGAGGCATTTTACTAAACTGACCCTGCCACATGCTGGAAATAGTCTATGATGATGATGAGATTAGTAGCAATGTTAGAAAAGGTAGCGGCACAACTATCAAGTTTAAGTACCATTTCCATTTTCTGTGTCTGTCCTTTATTTATGTTTTTCTGTGTCTTTCACACCTTCCTATCCTTCTTCTCCTTTTTGTGTTTATTTGGTTTCCTGTTTTGAAGTCGTGTTGCGCTTTTCACATTCCCTCCTGATGAGTTCCGTTAGAATGAAACCTCCGGAGGATTGGGCGGTAACGATTGATTTTCTTCTAGGGACAACCACTACCTCTTTGTGCAGTGGCAGCAGTGTAAAGTGTGAACTGTGTTCCTCTTTTCATTGTAAAAACCAATTTATGTTTGTTCCCTTCTCTACGTTTTCTATCCACCTTTCCTGTTGTTAGGCCTGTGTGTGACGTACAAGCCTGACGGTGAAGAAGTAGCGGTGGCAACACTGGATGGACAGATCACCTTCTTCAACTGTAAGACTTCAACCCAGAGTGGCAGCATTGAAGGCCGTAGTGACCTGGGCAGCGGGAGGTCAGAAACTGACCTAGTCACCGCTAAACAGAGTCTACAGGGAAAGTGAGTTTGTATCTTGTGTTTCCAAAGTTCACTTTTTTTGATTCAAAGCAAACTTGAGTCGAATAAATTAAATATTCTTTAAGCTGTATTGAAGTTTGAATCTTTTGTTTGTAAATTATTTTCTGCTTGGAAAAAATATTATATTATACTAAGTTATATCATTTTAAACACTAAAATCAGTTAGAAAATGTTTTATTGCACAATTTGTTGTAATATTTCATTCTAAACTGATAAATAAAATTACTATCACAACATGCAATTCAATCACTTTAGATATTTTCATATAATTATTATTATTATTTTTAGCATCGCATCTTACTACCCGTTCGGGTTATACGCTTAAGTACTAATTACACTAATAGAATAGGAATTGGATAGGTTGAATTTAGAGGAAGTGAACCCGCATTTGCATGGAGGGAGAATGGAAAACCATTTAGGAAACTCCCCCCAGTTCACCCGACCGAGATTTGAACCTTGATCTCCCGTTAGCCAACTACGCCACCGAGGCGGGTTTCAGATAATTAATTTGCAACAGTTCTGAATAGTAATAATTAAACATAAACTAAGTATTTTAGCTGTCATTATGTTTACTGGCAAAGCTTCGTAACCACCGAAGTCGAAATTCTTTCTGAAACTTTTCGAAGCTAATGTTTTTTTTCGAAGCCAAATCAAAGTTTCGAAGATCCACACACCTCTGGTAATATGTTATTTCCATTAGGATAAAATGGTTAATTTACCAGCTATCTTGAAACATTTTTCAACTCAAATTAGAATAATGTTGTTTATTGTGAATTAACATTTAGTAGCTTCAGAAGTTACCTGTTAAAAAGTGGGACGATCCTCAAATGTTTCCAGCCTGCCGCCGGGTCAGTTTAGTAAAGTGCCTTCATCTTCCTCTAGCTTTCTGCCATTCTTCTCCTCTCACTTGCACACTTTCTGTTATAGGCTCCTCCCATCTCTTTCTTGGTCTCCCTTGCAGTCTTTTTCCTACAAGCTTCATCTCCATTATTCTCTTTGGAATTCTTTCCTTTTCCACTCTCATTACATGGCAATACCGTCTCACCTTTGCTGCTGTCCTCTTCTAATAATATCATCTACTTCCACCTTTCTCCTCAATCACGCTTCAAGGGTATATTACGTTCTGTACTTCCAACTTTATATCTCTACTAGACTTTACCCTCTTCCTTGTCATTACCATCACTTCACAGTTCACCATGCTAGATTTCATTCCACACTCTTTCATTCCCTCATTCCATTTCTATTCCTGTACTTCCTCTTCCTTCTCCCTCCATACCATTAAATCATCGGCAAACATCATGTCTTTCATTCTTTCCTCCCCGAGTTTTCCTGTCACTTTGTTCATGACCATTTTCATTACCATTATAAATAGTGGTGAGAGGGCACTCCCTTGCTTCACTTTATTTTTTATTTGGAACCACTCCGTCCTCCCACTCTCTGTCGTAACACATCTCCTGTTATCCTCGTACTTTCTTTTCACTCTCGTTACAACTCCTCTTTCCACTTCCACTTTTAAATCAATCAAAAGGAAATATCAAGGAATTCTTATCTGCTATGAAATAGTATCTTAAAATTGAATCAAAATAATTAAACTGATAATTTTTTTAAAATAAAATCAAAAATCTCAAGTACTCAAAAAGTTATCAAGTATGTTAGGCCTTATTATAAAAATCTTTGAGTTCATACAAATACTCAAATTTGACTTAACATTTCGAGCACTCACACCTGGCATAGCTATGGCCAGTACAAGTGGATCCTGTACCTAGAGTTCAAGAGATTGGCAGTGCTGGGGCGCACGATGGCCGACAAGTGACATGTGTATAGTTACTAACTCTTCTGTTTGACAGAGCTTTCACGAGTCTGTGCTACACTGCGGACGGGAAGTGTATCCTGGCGGGCGGACAGTCCAAGAACGTCTGCATCTACAACGTTCAGGAGGCGTTGCTCATCAAGAAGTTTGAAATCACTCAGAATCGCTCCTTCGACGCTGTTGACGTAAGTATGTTCTGAGAGGCAACATTAACTGCGACCTCAGGTGGTAATAAGCCCACTTTTACAGTAAAATAGCAACTATGAAGCACCGACATCATTATCTGCTAATTCTTGTCTTACTGCCCATCCGGGAAGTAATTACTCTAATGAGCTAGGGATGGAGAAAGTAGAATCTATAAGAAATTTATTAAAGGCGTATTTTTAACATATATAGTTTCTAAATTTAGTCCACTACTTTCAAACCATCAAAATTTAATCCAATCATTATTGTTTGATGTATTTTTTAACACATACCAGCTTTTAATTTTAATTTACTAATTAAAACCTTCACACAACTAATTTATATTTATTTAAGATGTAAGATGGAGAAGGGGAAATGATCAAAGAAAAACCACTCTCTGCACACCAAGACAGGATTCAAACCCTGACCTCCATATCATTGGCAAACCAGACTAGAAGCGTGTTTCCACCGATGCGCGTTATAAACTCGCAGTAAATTCACCCCGCCAACAACAGGTCCCCCCCCCCCCGTCTTAACGTGCTGTTATTTCAATATCCCTTGTCGTCAGGACTTCATAAACCGTCGCAAGATGACAGAGTTTGGCAACCTTGCGCTGGTGGAGGAGCGCGAGACGGGCGAGGGTGGCAAAGCTGTCCTGAGGCTTCCCGGGGTGAGGAGGGGCGACATGGCCGCTCGGGCGTTCAAGCCCGAGGTCAGAGTTTTCTGTCTTCAGTTCTCGCCCACGGGTAGGTGGTAATCTTTCGTGTCCTTGGCAGAGTGTAAAGGATATATCCTTAAGAGTGGATGTCACTAGGGGGAGGAATTCGTCTCTTCTTCCTGGACGTAATTGGAGCTACATATATATATATATATATATATACCCACACACACGCGTGCACACACACATGCACACACACACACTAAATATCCTATCTTTTTTAGCACCGCGTCTTACTACCCGTTCAGTTTATACACCTATGTACTAATTACACTAATGGCTTAGGGGTTAGGAAGGTTTAATTGAGAGGAAGTGCACCCATATTTGNACTAAGGATGTCAATTTTGTTTCCTTCAAACCCTTGATTCTTACTGGTATCAAAAGAATCAATCTTAATATATATATATATTTTTCATATCTTGATTCTCAGCTCGCAAATCTCAGTGAATGTTGAACATTTAGGTGGCTCAATGGCTAAATTAATTTATATTAATGGATATAATAGAAATAAAATAACCCAATAAGTGTAAATTTAATGAAGAATGCCCACCCAGGGAAAGAGGGAAAATGTGGTAACAATCCAGTGCATAAAGGTGACATCGTCTTCCTCTATAAATAGTCGGACACACAGCTAAGCACAAATTTTAACACAAATTGAGTAATATCTCAGCATTGTTGCGTTTCTCGAACAAAAAAGAGAAGAGGGAATACACTTTACACAAACAATTAATTACTCCTTATTGAATTTAATTAAGCTTTGACTGTGGTTGTCCACTATAAGTAATATTAATTAGGTTAGGCCTAGATATAAACAAACACACTTCTCTATTTTATTTTTACACTTTTACACTTCTTCAAACTTCCACAGCTGCACATTGTTTTGAATTTTTGGAAATATTTATTTTTCATATGAAGAGACATTAATGAAACAGTAATATTCCTGAAAATTCAAACTAATGCGCAACTGTGGAAGTTTTGAAGAAGTGTAAGAGTGTAAGAAGACATGAATAGAGAAGTGTGTTTTTTTCTATACAGACCTAACTTAACTCTCCAGATTGGCTTCCATCACTATCACTAACTTTACATCACTCTACACTGTTTCTACATTGTCTTGTTATACATTTCCAAGCCATTAGGCAATAATTCATTTTATTAACTTTTTTTTATTGTTAGTGTAATTTTAATGTCCTTAAAGACATGAGTGTTGAAACTATTTTCATTATTTTTTTATTAGATTTTTATTTGAGTGTTGTTCTTATTTTCAACTTGTGTTTTATAAGTGTTATTTCTAATTTATAAACTGATATTTCCATTCTTTAACTTTTTTTTTTCAAAAGTATTTACTCTTTATAAAAATGAGTATTGGTCATATTTTAAGAACATGTGTTTTAATATACTTTTTAACATTTTAAAATTCTGAATATACTCAAACTCGGGAGCTTTTAGAAATACTCGGCTCAAGTTCGACTCGAATGAAAAAATCCAAGCTCCCAGACACCTAACGACGATGATAATAAAATTTAAAAAATATATAAAAATTAACGACACCCCCCACCCTCTTCTTACAAATATTGATTTAACTTAATAATTTCATCATATTTAACTGGGATATGATTTAATTTGATAATTAATTTGAAATTCACGAATAATGTTTGCTTCAATTCGAGATTGTATTTGAACTCAAAAAACCTGATTCACTTTAATACCAGAAAATTGTAGAGGTTCATATTCACCGTGACTCTTGTGTTCTAGTGATCTTGGGCAAATTAAACATGACCATATTAAGTTTTATCTTTTACATACTCTGTTTAGTTGCAGTTGTTTTTCAAATACATTACAATTACAATGTTGGAGGCATTTAAAAAAGATTTGAACTAAAAATATTGAGGAATCACAATCAAGAATTGAAAAATTGATGTCAAAATTTAAGAATCAAAATTGAAAATAGGAATGGCGACCTCGTCTATTTCCTTTTCCCCGTTTGGACCCTGTCCTCCATTTGACTGTCGAGTATATGTGTTCCACAGGCCAGGCTTGGGCGGCTGCCACCACAGAGGGTCTGTTAGTGTATGCCCTGGACCCAGGACTGGTGTTTGACCCGTTTGAACTGGAGCTGGGGGTCACGCCGACCTCTGTTCGGACTACCCTACAGGCCCAAGAGAACTCGAAAGGTACCGGACTCAGGGCTACCACGCGTCGGAAAACACACAGGGAATTTTGCAAAATCTAATAAAAATACTGAAATATTTGTTAACTTAGGACATTTTAACTGGATTATTAAAATAGTAGCTCTTTGGATGAATGAAAAAGTGAACTGAATAATTTGGCACGCTGATTCAAACAAGTTTAGATGGGGTGTAAAGAACGTGAGAATAGGCCAGTGTTTGTGCAGTTTTTATATCAAAACATTTTTTTTTGGTCAAAATGAATAAAATATTTCTCCACTAGAAATATAAAGTTTAATTTCTTCACATGGTGATATCAACAGTTGTTGAATATCTGTCATGAACATAACGGTGGTGTTAGATGACAACATTTTTAAATGAAGAGAAAAAGTTGTCATTAGATTCCAGAACACCCTTGACAGATATTCAACAACTGTTGATATCACCACTTTAAAAAAAATTAATTTCTACGTTTCTACTGGAGAAATATTTGATTTATTTTGGGGAAAAAAAAAGTTTGGACATAAAAACTTGAAAAAACACTTACTTTTCTTGCGTCCCCTACACCTCACCCTTGACAAGGGTTGCGAAGCGACTGAAGATGTCTTTCCCAATCAATATTAAGTCATCTTGTTTTATACATAAGTTACATGACTTCACACTTGGTCAATTTGATGAAAAATAAAACTTCATTACTCTTTTCTTCACTTTAAGCTGCCTGGAAAAATGGGATTTCCTGTGGGAAAACCTAGAAAACCCAGGAGCTTCGATAGTAAAAAATAGTAACAACCCTCTAGATAGAAACTGAGGTTGTTTATTCTACTGGGGGACTGTTCCATCACTAAGTATTCCTTGCTCCAGTTTAGCAGTTCACTCTCCCCTAATATTAACCCACTGCATGCTTGTTTCTTATGTTGGTAGCGCTCATGATGGCCATCAAACTAAACGAAAAGGAGTTGATCCAAGAAGTCATAGAAGGCATTCCATACAAAGACGGTAAGATGGTTAATTTTCGTATGATGGATCGAATTTGTTCATAATACATGCAAGTTTTCTTCTTCAATCTTCATCATCACCATCATCATCATGATGAATACCTTTAGCCACTGGCTGGGTCTGTTTGGAATATAAGCCTCTCCACCCCTCCTTTCCTCCCACCACCTCTCTTCCTCCACCTCGGCCCAGTCCTCTCCTCTTTTCTCCTCCACATTCCCTTCATCCTTCTCCCCTTTAATCTCCCTCTTGACCTCTGTTCCTCTCATATAATCGTACTACCTTAGTGGTGCCTTCTCCATCCTGTCCTGCTCTATGATAGGGTCTAACAAACCGTTAGGAGATATTTAACTTGCCTTCAAAATTGGAACAAAAATTATCAACTAAAAGGATGGCAAGTTTTGTTCTCCCATGAAAATGTTTCAAACGTGCAAATGTTAATGTAGCCGTCGAAGTCGATTTGATCCTCGATGTTTCGAAGCGTTACACACCACTATAAATATGGAAGAAGTAGACTGGTTAGGGATGTCTGGATATTTTTTTTTTGGATAAAATTATGTGATCATTTTTAAACTTAATTCCCAACTTGTTTTTTTTAGAAATTTTTATCAAGGCTATATAAATAGTTTCCTGTTTTAAAAAGGTGGAAACCTTTCATATATATTGGGGTCCTGATCCTAGCCCAAGGACTTTTCTATCATATCTTACACTGTTAGTTGCGCAAACCTTGGTGACACGTGTATTTCTCTGCGCAGTCGAGCTGACGGTGCGCTCCCTGCCTGAGCCATACGTAGAAAGGACGTTAAAGCACGTGTCCGTAGCACTGGAGTCCACGCGCCACATAGAGTTCTACCTGCAGTGGGTTCAATGCCTGCTGACCAATCACGGGCCACGGCTGCGTGCCGCCAAGGCTACGCGGCCCGGTGTAGTCCCTGTGCTCAACACGCTGCACAAGAACCTTGCCCGGAGACACGACGAGCTGTCCAAGATGTGAGCAACCACACCGCATGGCATGTCCAAAGATACACGCCTATTCTTTTTCTCTATTTTCACTCGAGTTTACATCATTGGTACAAGTTTAGTAACTCAATAACTTGTATCATGGAGAACTCGGACAAAGGTGTCAGACTCGTTTGGTCTGGTTGGGTCTGGTTTGTTGGTGTCAGGGTTCAAATCCTGACCATGTTCACTAAGGGTGGTTTATCCAAAACAATTTTACATTATCCTCACAAATTTAGGTACCTTTTCTCTAAATTCTACCTCCTTCGGCTCCTCCCCTCTAGTTTAAATGCGCAGATAACTTGGTCGGGTAAGAACACAGTAAAACTTTCCGACTTGTATTTTTACTAACCATTCGGGTTATACTAATTGTTGTACTAATTACTTTAATATCTTGGGGCTGAGGAAGATTAGATTTAGAGGAAGTGTACCCACATTTTCGTGGATGAAGAGTGGGTAGCTTTGAACACGCCAAACTATAATATTCATACAAAGGATAGTAACCTTGAAAATCACGAATACTTTTAAGATTGTTTATAGCAGGTTCGGTGGTCGCATAGTCTAATGCGATACTCTCGTGTTAAACTAGACTTCCGAAGACGGGGAAATCAGCGTTCGATCCCAGTCAGGTTCACAGAAGGGGGTTTTTCATAAATAGTTTTCCACACTCGCTCCATGCAAATCCAGGTGCACTTCCTCTAAATATAACCTTACTAATCCCTAACACATCAGTGTAGTTAGTACATAGGTGTATAACCCGAACGGGTAGTAAGACGCGGTGCTAAAAAACAAACAAAGACACTCGCCAGTGCATGGACCATTACCGCCAGAAACCGGCAGTACCCGCACTGCTTACGCCCCAAATCACACCATCAAGTTGTTCAGATCACGAACTGTAAAGTTGATAAAGCAACCTTTGTTTTTTCCTCCCCCAGATGCGACTTTACCAAGTACAGCCTCAGGTTCATAAATCGTCTCGGAGAGCTCAAACTGAAGGACAACGGTCCGGACGAGAAACAAGAGGACGACGACTCGGACGTGCTCATGAGTGACAACTCGTGAGGTGAGCGTGCGTTTGATGATGTACTACTAGACTGGCGAGCCATGCGCAACTGTGCCACTATTTGCACGCCATGTTTGGCGTGAGTGGTATGAGGTGTACCACATCCACTTCTATGACTCTGAAGTCAAATCCAATACATGAAGTATTTGTGAAGTTTCAAGTTTATTTGTTTATTTAGGGAAAAACTATTAAATGATTTGCATTTTTCTTTTTATTTACTTTATGAAATTAGTAATTTGGAATTACAAATTATGCCACCTATCCTTATCTTGGGTTAGCTCTATTCGATACAACTCATTACACCCTCTCCCTATCCTGAGATATTTATATCCAGTCCACCTCATTACACCCTATCTATTTCAGGTCCGTATGGATTTGGGAAAGACATATTAATGGTATTAATGGATATGGAGAAGGCATATGACACAGATAATGTGACTTTACGTATAAATACATGAAAATATAGCTAGGAACTTATACAACTGTAAGAGCACTTGACCCTAGAAATAATGCCAACCATTGAAAGTAAAAATACTTTTATCCAATGTTTGTAAGACAGTATGTCCTCTATTATCTGACAAAACTATCGTCCAACACATGTAACATACTCATGTACAATACACACACACACACATACAATAATAAAAATACAAGTTAAAGACTATATTTGTAATGAACAGTAGATTAATAGTAACTCAAGTGTTTCGTATACGAATGTACGACTCTGGGAAAAGAAAAACAAAACCCACAGATGTTTCACACAAAACTATTTCAAAACATTAACATAAATAAAATTTGGAAATATATCATCTTAAAGCCTGACTCACACGTTGCTGAGAACTGAGAACATGATCTACGTGAGTGGGGCAGCAAGTCACACACTGGTAAATACGGCACATATGTATTTCGACACATGAGGCTTTGCAACACACACTAGAAATAGCCGGATACTGGCAGTTTTATTTTCTAGTGGATAAAAACATCTTTAAGATTAATATCACCCAATTCAGTGGCCACATGGTCTAAGGGGCTACTCTCATAATATACTGGATTGCTGATGGTGGGGAGATCGAGGTTTGATCCTGGTCGAGTGTATATAGGGTGATTTTTCCACACGGCCTCCTCACAAATGTGGGTACACTTCTTATGAATTCAACCTTCCTCCTCATCATATTATAATAATTAGTACTCAGGTGTATAACTCAAAACGGGTAGTAAGACGCGATGTTAAAAAAAAATTAATATAAGGATGAATGTTTTTTAATTGTCGTGTTGTGTCATGAAACAAATCGAAATATTAATTAATGACAAACACTTTCCATTTAATAAGTTATTTCAATTCATTTCATAACAGTAGAAGCAGCTTTTATCTTGTGAGTCGCTTTTGAAATTCAATAGGGTGTCCCAAGCTGATGAAGTCGCACAGAAAAAGGAAAGTATAAGCTGTTATAATTTGCATCGAGCTGACTTTACAGATAAGGCTGAAATTGTGTGATTGGCGGTTTAGAGCTCGTCACTTGACATTTCAGTTTTGCTTTTGTTTTTCAGCGAACGTGTGAATCCACGGTAACTTATAACACAACTCTATACTTCAAAATAATGTAAACAAACTGTGCCTACATACTCCAGGAGTACAGGAGCACAGCGGTTTGATACTAACTACACCTACATACTCCAGGAGTATTGGAGCACAGAGGTTAGAGTCTAACTACACCCACATACTCCAGGAGTATTAGAGCACAGAGGTTAGAGTCTAACTACACCCACATACTCCAGGAATATAGGAGCACAGAGGTTAGAGTCTAACTACACCCACATACTCCAGGAGTATAGGAGCACAGAGGTTAGAGCCTAACTACACCCACATACTCCAGGAGTACAGGAGCACAGCGGTTTGATACTAACTACACCCACATACTCCAGGAGTATAGGAGCAAAGAGGTTAGAGTCTAACTACACCCACATACTCCAGGAGTATAGGAGCACAGAGGTTAGAGTCTAACTACACCCACATACTCCAGGAGTATTTGACTTCTTTAAACTATTTCATCATTTAATGTACATATTTTAGCATTTTCCATCAACACATTTTTTCATAAAAGTATTTATAATATTAGAGACCCAGTTGTAATTTGGTTAGTCAAGTGTACTTATACTATTTAAGATTATACAATAATAATATTCCCTGCGTACAAAATTAAACAATCGACATTTTGTACAACCGTAAAACACAGCCATTCCACAACTCTTTGGTTTACAAGTTTCAAAAATAGTTTGGTTCCCAAAAATGATTGAAACATTTTGTCAATTGTTTTTTAAAACATATTTGTTAGTCTTAACAGTTTGTGTGTAGTAAATAGTAAACTTATATATTTTTTTATAATGAATTAAATAAAAATAAGTTCAAATATTTCTTGGTAAATAAATAAAAGATGATAAAATAAGAGGGCCATTCGGATTTCAACCTCCGTTTGGATATACCTCGTGATGGAAGCGCATTAGGAATCTCACATATGCACATAGCATCATCACATGATGCGTTGTCTATTCTCACCCCATGCGTTCAGCCATCTTTTGTTATCATTATCTTGCGAACGAGTAAATAAACACATGCACTGTAATTAATCCTCCAGCCAACTGTAAAATTCACGCAGTAAGATTTTTTTTTCCATGCTGGAGTCAAAACTGCTGCTGAACTTCATCAACGAATGAGTACCGTGTTAAGTACATACTCTATGAGCGAAGGATGTGTGAGAAAGTGGTGTAGAAAATGTATAGATGGGTGAGTGACTAATGAACTTGTTCAAAGTGTCGACCGAAAATCTCGCCAAAGACGTGGCATCACAATTTCAGAGCTTTCTTGTAATTTTCCACATATTAATCTAACAGTTCTGTACGAGATCATTACAGGTAGGCTAAGCTACCACACGTTTTGTTGTAAGATGGATTCCAGAAATCCTTAATGATACAAACAAAATTGCAGGAAATGGGATCAGATTTGTCATTCTTGCAACGTTACAGCAAAGATGGAGATTCATATTTTCTAGGTCATATTGTTACAGCTATGAAAGGTGGGTTCATCTTCTCAGTGTCGAAAGTAATGGACAGTAAAAGCACTGGATGCATACATGTTCACTACCATCATCATCATCATCATCATCATCTGTTTCCAGCCTGTGGCTGGGTCTGGTTATTCAAATGTCTCCATCTTCCTCCGTCCTTATACCATTCTTCATCCTTTAATTGCTTCCATTACTCTCCTCTCACTTGCACACTTTGTTTTCTGCTCCTTCCATCTTTTTCTTGGCCCCCCTTGCGGTCTTTTTCTTACATACATTTCCTTCATTTTCTTTGTCATCCTCTCCTTTTCCATCCTCATTACATGTCCATACCATCTCAGTCTTGCTTCCTTTACTATCTCATGTCTCCTGGTGACAGCTAACATGCTCTCCTTGTCTTTCTTACATTCAATGTCCTTGTTTCTGTTGCATGTGTGACAATAGGTACCAAGTACATCTTGTACAGCACTTCTCTTACACATAGCAGGTCTCTTACACACCTATAGAACAACTCTCCCTAGCAGGTCTCTTACACACCTATAGAACAACTCTCCCTAGCAGGTCT
>CABFWO010005780.1:0-42715 GCA_902155825.1 Timema genevievae | reverse complement strand
TAGGCAAGAAACTGTGCATATAGCTCAAAAAACAACTCCGCACTTAATTCATCCTCACTAACTTTCTCCACACTTCTCTATCCTTGAATACTCCCTTCACTTCAACAATATCCATACACCGAGTCATGCATTCTCTTTTTATTCTTAAAACTCTTATTGTTTCTCTTTTTCACACATTCGTCTACAACATTTAACCACGTCTTACTTGACCTACGCCTTCCTTTTGATTCACACACTCTACCTTCATATATTTACTTCGCTACTCGATCCACACTCATCCTCTCAACATCTCCTAACCAACGTAAGACTCTTCTTTCACAATAAACTACTGTATTCCCTTTCAAACCGCACTCCTTCAGCACCCATTCATTACTGAGTTGGTCCGTACTAGTTTTCCCGCATACATTCCTGAGATATATAATTCGAACCACATTAACCTTGTGTTTATATTGACAAACCCATGATGTTAGAAACAATATATAATAATAATAATAATAATAATAATAATAATAATAATAGATCAAGTAATACATATATATAAAGATCATAGATTTTTGTAAAACAATATTCCCGGCCTTACCTGAATCGTTATTAAATGAACCTTGGAACAGACCACTTTTTGAAAGCACCACTTTGTGAAGTAAACTAACCTATATCATGTGAAGGCTAAGCAAAACGATTTCATAGTTATGTTAATATTGTATTTTAGAGACCAATTTTTTTCCAAATCGCATTAGTGAAGTCCATTAGCCCCGAAGGCAGAAAAGATAAATCTCTTAACACAGGCAATAAAAAAAAAATAAACTACGCAAACTTTTTAAACAGACAGCTAATGAAATGGTCGAGTTTTCATTCAGTAAAGGCTGATAATAATCACGAGAATGAACAGAAAAAGGGAGTTCAGAAACAGAAGTGATTACGATTGAATTAAAAGTTGTTCTTATTTAGTTATACTGAAATAGAAATTGTTTATGATTTTTTTTACCAGTATTTGGGTTATTAGTAAGATATCCTGGTTATAACTATGTAAAACACAAAACTAGATTCCAAGGAGGTTTATTAAATTTTTTGTTTCATTCCACGGCGTCTAAGTACCCGTTAAGTTTACACACACGCGCGCTAATTACGTTGATACATTGGGTAGATAAGAAAATTAGAATCCTAGAGATAATTTACCAGTATTTGCGTGTAGGAATTGCGGGAATTTTCAAAAACAGATCTAATTATTTTGTTTTAAAATTGGTATATGTGGACTATTTTACATGATAAATAATAATGTATGTTAATTTTTTATAAAATAGAATATATTAGGGGTAGTTTAATTAAACAAGATTTTGGAAAATTCAAATTTTTTTGAAAATTATTTTTATGATGTAGTTCAAATTGGTTATCTAAAAATGGTTTTGCATGATAAATAATAAAATATTTTTATTTATACAAATAAAAATAGTTTAAGTGTAGTTTACTAATAACGGATTTTTTTATGGTTGGAATAATTTTGTTTGAAATTTATCTATGAAGAGCGTTTTTCCTTATGATTAACAAGTTAATCTGTTTATTTTTCTGAGGAATACTGTACTTACTTAGGGGTAGGGGGACTGTAAAGCTATTTTTGAAAATATCGTTCCAAGATATAATACACTATATGAGAAGGTTTGTCATTTATGTTACTTAAGACGAGATCAATATTAAAACCAATGGTGTAAGTTTAACGAATAACACAGTAAAATGCCAAAAAGTTACTTGAGCTGACATGAATTAAGAGCAAGGCGAAATGAGTCCAGTAACTAACCTATATAGGCCTAAGAGATAGCAGGATTTTAATGGTACTTTTTTTACTCAAACTTTCTACAAAAATGAACTCAACTTCCTCTTTATTTTGCTCTGATACAAAATAATATAGGAGAATAACAAGTTATTACATAAAATACTCCCTCCCCTCCCTTACTACAGTCCAGGTTATACTCATACTTGCAATATTGGGACAAATAGGGTACATTTTAGAGGAGATGTGCCCACGTTTGTGTAGAGGGTTAGAAGAAACCCGTTTTTAAGAAACAAAACCTATCAGTTCACTCGACCGGGATATGAAACCAGGCCAGGCAATAAAGGAATAACAGTTTTAACCACGTGCACATAGGTACAGCTACTGTATATACAGGGTGTATCGTAACATGTGTGCTCCACTTCAGATGTGGACAGGAGACACAAAAACCATTAACAAAAGTATATATTAACATGTGTCCCATTTGACCTTGTTCCCGAGTTACAGTGCAAGTGATGCCACTAAATTGTTTATATACCTTACTAGGTATCTCTCGACCTGTTGGCTGGGTACGTTCTATGGGTTAGTCCAAATTATATTCATTATCTCAATGCTTTGTGTCCTCTGTCTAGCGCTGGAGTGGATCTCACATTGTTACGATACTTCCTATGTATGTATATGACGTGAATGTCGAGGTTCAAGTCCCGGCTGAGTGTACTAAGATATTTCCCCTAAATGGTTTCCCTCCAATCAAACGTGCAATGTTTATGAATCGGTCATCTCGAAAAGACCACACATATTTCCACTTTTTACCACAATTCACCCTCCCCCCCTGTTTTGAATACTTCTATAGAAGAGTCCTTTTAGATGCAAAAATTCATCTGTCACAAAGCTTCTATATTATATATTATGTATGTAAGCATTGTTTTCAAAAAGGCCATACTTCCGGAGCTATACGTTCGTAGGAGCTGGTATTTGGGAGGGTTCGTGGGTACATCTCCCTCCCCCCATTAGAGGAGGGGGTTAAGGGTCTGGTAAAAATTGTTTACTTATGATTAGTAAACTACCCTTAAATAAGTTTTACTCATAAAAAACACATTATATTGTTTTACAATAATCCCTCCCTCTTCGTATAGAAATTTTAAACAAAATTTCTCAAATATATTTAATAAAATTCAAATTTTCAAAAATAAGTTATATTAAACTATCCTAAAATTATTTGTAAAAATAAAAGATTGTTCTTATTTATCACGAAAACAACTCACATATTCCCATTTTGAATTCAATTTTCAAAACATTCGAATTTTCTATAATTTGTTGTAACTAAACTACAACTGAAATAATTTATTGCTAACCAAAACCCAGTACACAGGGATATTTTTCATGTCAAACAAATCCTAGATATGCATTTGGAAACAAATCGCTAAGGCCATTTTCAAATATTTCAAGCTTTTGGAAAATCATCCATCCTACCCATTAATGAGTTTTTAACCTAAAACAAGTAAAGTGTTATTTGTCACCTCAAACAAATTCTAGATATGCATTTTAAACAAAATCGTTAGAGCCATTTTAGAAAAATTTGGAAATAAAAAAAAAATTCATTAGTTAACTACTTAATTGAAGGACGAGGAATTTTTTGTGGTATAGCCCTATAAAATCTAAATATCGAGATTGAACAAAATCCATCAAAACCGTTTTGGATCCGTGTCCAGGGACAGACAGACAGAATTGTAAAATCCACTCTTTCGAGTTCTTGTTCACATAAAAAGTAAAAATGTGTCAGATTCTCGAGATTGGTTTTTTCACGAGTACAATACTGTCTTGATATGAGAAAGTAACAAAAGTTTAACCTGAGAAATGAAAGATATATTCTAATTTTAACATATACGTTTCAACAAATTGACATGGACCTTCTTCGGTGGTCATTTGGTCTAAGGTTCCACTCTCGCAACAGACTGGGGAGATCGGGGTTCGAATACCGGTTCGGTGCACTGAGTTTTTTTACTGAACAGCTTTCCGCTCTACTTTCACGCGAATGCACTTCCTCTAAATACAACGTTCTTCATCCCTAACATTTTGGTGTAATTAATTCACAAGCGTATGATTCAAACGGGTAGTAAGACGCGGTGCTAAAACCAAAAAGATACCTCACAGAAGCGCAAAGTATTTATCCTCGATGTAGTTGGCATCCTTAACTTTGATATATGATTTTCATTCTGCCTCTCAGAAATGTTTGCATACTCTGGCTTTGTCTTAATTTGTTTTAATCATGTTATTTAAAAAACACAGTAAAAATGTCACATAGTATCTAGGTACAGTAAAAAGTATTTCCTAAAAAAAAGTTTTCTTTCATCAAATTCAATATTTTAGCCCTTGAACTTTATCTGGACAAAGTTTAGCAACCATTGTGTTTGGTTATAAAAAAAAAGTTAGATTTTGTTTGTGTGACTGAGATAGATAGATGCGCCCGGACTGAGGTATATTTGTTTCCATGCAGAAGAGACGGTTGGTACCTCCTGGTACACGCCAGCCCTCCAAAATAAGAGGATCAGGGGGGTGAGGGGGTGAGGGGAGACAGGACCGGACACGCAGGGTCTCACCAAAAACAACCCCCCTCCCCTCAACAACTTACCTTTTATTCAATACTCGATACAGATGGACGAGTTCGGGGGTTGGTGCCAAAACAATATTGTGCGGCATTTAATAAAACAAGTGGCTGTCACGCTGTTTAGTTGGTACCAACCCTTTTGAATTATGGGAGGAGGGGAGGATTATCTTCTAGTATATGTCGAGACAGCGCGGTTCATATTTTACTTCAAATATCACAAGCCCGAGACGAAGAGGTAGACTGCCAAGAGGAAGGACTGTAGTTCGAATCCCGAACGTGTGTATGGGCTCTTACTCTATTAACAGGGTATTCATCCACTTTGGTGATCGAATGGTCTAAGGCGTCACTCTCGCAATTGTCTTGGAATTTCCGATGGTGGGGAGATCGGAGTTTGATTCCTGGTCGGGTGTTCTGAGTTTTTTCCCCCTTAAGTAGTTTTTTACTCTTCCTCAAAGCAAATGCAGGTACACTTGATATAAATTCAATCCTACTAATCCCTAATAAATTATCGTAATTATTACATATGTGTAGTTCGAATGGGTAGTAAGACGTGGAGTTAAGTAAGAAAAACAAAAAAACAGGAGGTTACAACAGTGGTCCTTAACCACCAGACAACAGTTGTGTTGTATTATGGGCCGCCCCAAAATGTAAGTTTATTGGAGGGGTGGGGAGGTTCAGTATTTTCTTACAAAGGGGAGGAGGGGTCAGAATCCATTTTATATAAGTTTTTTATCACTGTTTATGGTGAGACAAGATATTAAAAAAATAAAAAAATAAATATATTAATTATAAAATTTCACTTTTATTTCATGTACTTATGATGTGTTACACCTAATTTTATTACAATTAAAATATCCTAAAATTTCACATCACTCGCTTTATTACCGATCCTTGCGTCTAAAAATAAATAAATAATTTAAATAATCTAATTTACCAAATCGTAAAAAAATTGCATAAGATAGAGGGTGACGGAAAATCTTTTAATCCTTTACGTGGGGGGAAAAGAGGGTATAAAACCGCTAAAAAGTATTAGGCAATTTAAGGATGAACCTAGGTTTGCTTATTATCAAATTTATATTACTCTAGCCCCACTTGACCGCGACACAATCTATTCAAGTACTATCCTTCTCCCATCCCCCCCCCTTTTTTTTAGCGTATAGCATCTTTGACGTTGAGAGATATTATCTAGGTCTGTCACCTGTAGTGTAGACCTCTAGTCTCTCTGTAGGAACAGAACGTTACCCAGAGTACACCTATGGAGGTTGTCTACACATCGTACCCTCAGTGAGATGATGTGATGATAGTTATTATGAAGGTGTGGGACCAGTGAAAATGTATGTACTATTTATTTTAGATTAATTTACTGACACTTTGTTCAATTTAATGCTGGTGTTAAAATATATTATCAATAAAGTAAACACAGCTTACAAATTTAATATCACAAAAATAACCGTTTAAACATCTAATGAACAAAAAAGGACATTATAAAATTACCGCGGTACCTACAGTAGGATTATGGTGGCCTCATGGTCTAATGCGCTACTCTAGTGTTAGAGGAGACTGCAGAAGACGGGGAGATCGGGGTTCGATCCCTGTCGGGTGCATTAAGGTTGATTTTCTCTAGATGGTTTCCCCTCTCCATCCGTACTAATGCACTTCCTCTAAATTAAACCTTCCAAATCCTTAACTACTCTAAATCAAATCTTCCTAATCCTTACCACATTAGTGTAATTAGTACATAGGCGTATAACACGCACGCGAAGTTAGATGCAGTGCTAAGAAAAACTTTAAGAAAATACAATAATATATTTAGCGGTCTATTACTTACATTTTATTATATTACTAGTGTAATTTTATAAGTATTTATACTATCTATGAAAAGGGACAGATGTAGGTTACATTACTTGTATAAATATATGAAACATGTTTAGGTATATTTTTGTTATAACTGTCACAATATGTTCCCTCCTATCTGAATCACTATTGAACTCCAGCTGTCACATTTTGTCTACTGAAAGTGAATGTGACATCTCGGAGCTTTCCGTACACTTGAATTATTTTTAACATTTTATTTCGCTGTTTGGATTAAATTATTTCGACATAAAAAAGAATGCATTTTTATTTGTCGTGTCAAACACAGCCCAAACAAAATCGTCGGTGCCATTACAGAAAGATTTTGAATTTTCAAAAATCATCACTCTCAAGTAAACCTTAAACACTTTTTTTTCTAGAAAAAAAAACCAAACTAAACAGTGCTAAAAATTGTTTCAACCATTAAAAAAATTGGAACTTTCAAAAAGGTATTATTGGTAATCTACCCTTAATTTCAGGTACAGGGCCATAATAAGTAAAACGTCCCGAGGTATAGCAAGCCGTATAACATTTAATATCAAGTTTGAACAAAATCCATCAAAAATCTAGACCAAGGGGCAGAGATAATAGTAAAATACGTTTTTGGGGAGGGGGGAACTTAGAACTTAAAGATTCATTATAAAAATTTGAAAATTTTAAAGATTATGATAGTTTCTCTCTATACGAGGAAGTAAAAATAAACATTGTTGGAGAATTCCTTTAACACTTTCTTTGTTATAAAACCGCCTTTAACATATTGTATTGAAAATGATTTAGGTTCAACTAATACACACGCGAATTTGTGGCCATGTGGACTAGGGGGTCGACCTCACCTTATCTAGTACAGACCCAGGGTAATGTAGAGTTCAAAGTTTTAATTCCAGCCAAGTGCACTGTGAATGTTTTGTTTTCTTTCAAAAACTGCTCCCAACTCTTCTTCCACATAAGTACGGGCAAATTTTCCATAAAATTCTACCTTCNCACACACACACACACACAAGATTAAAACTTTAAACAACATGATAATATATTTTTATATAGCTATGAAAATATTAGAGAAGGTCCCCAACAATGAAAAAGAAAATTCATTAAACCATAAAGCACAGAATATAGGATCCAAACACACATAATAATTGCTATAAATAATTCTAAAATCTATAATATAATTATAATATATTTCACCCAGTAATTCTGAAGCAAACAGTGTATTTTAACGAACCAATCAGCCTGCGTAACTTGTTTCAAACCAACCGTTGGAGTCACCAAACAAAAGACGAGTGAAACTAAATGAACGGCGGTTGTGGTGGCAGCCGTGTTTATATGTTTCTTCATTTGTTTGTTTCGTGACGGAGCTGAGCCGTGCCAGTCGGTGGAGTTATTAGATTAGCTACAGGTGTGAGCGGAATAGATTAAATAGATAGATGTAAACTTGGCGGGGATTGACTCAAACTTTGGAGCACTATTATTGTGAAACACCCGCTGATCGGCCAACTAAATGGGAAAATTGCTTTCCAAATCAACGTAAGAGGGGCTGTCTACAGATAAACGGGCGATAGGGGAGCTCCAGCCCCCCTTATTACTCTGAAATATTACCTTCATTTTTTTGTGTTAATTTTTATGAAAAAACAAAATTGTGTATTTGGGATTTAGCTTCAATTTGCTACTGATAACTTTGAACCATCAATAACCGAGTTAACAAAGATAAGAAAAGATAAAATGTAGATTTCCTCACATTCCCTCTTCAACAACTTTCTTTTCATTCTCTTCAATAAACTTGTGAAAAATATAATGTTTCTTTTCAATGGGTTCAGCTACAACTAAATTTTATTTTGTGTTATTTTTTCAGATTTTTGTTGTTGCTAAAATTGGCTTGTGAAACTCATATAATTAACTCAGAATTATGTCCAGATGTTCTAAAATCCCTTCCCATAAGGTTAAATTCCTGAAATTTTCTTTCTAGGAGGGGAGGGGTTGCGTTACACCCCCCGGAAGATGAGACTCCAAACCGCCCCCCCAATTGTAAAACCCACATAAGCGCCCTTGTCTACAGATACCACTGACCATCCCACCGGATCACTGAAATAAATGGGTACGGAGAAAACATGTTTAAGTTTTTGACCAGTGGACACTTCGACTAAATGTTAGGCTCACTGAGTGTAGTTTGCCGATAGCAAGAAGGTTGAAATTCAAATCTAGGCTGAGGTTTACTTACTAGTATTTTCCATAAATTGTTTTTCACTATCACTCCACTCAAATGTTGATACATTTCCTATAGACTATACCTTTCTCATCCCTACCCATTAACGTGTATCCCCAACGGGTAGTAAGACGTAGTAAAAAAATATTAGCTGTTGAGTGTGTAATAATTATTGACAAAGTTTTTGAGCTTATCTTTCATCTGAACGGCTTAGCTCAGTTAATGGTAGGTCTGTATACTGAGTTTTGGATCACTGGTTCTATTCCAGACATAGCAAAAAAATTTTTATAGGTAGTTAACTTGGGGCCTCTTTTACAAATCTGAATTAATGTTTTAGGATTTGGACGCGATATTTTTTAAATTTAGTATATTTAACGTGAACTCTCATAATAGACTGATTATATCAGAGTTTACGTTCGCTCGGCCCTTAGCTCATCACTGCGAAAGTCACAAAATATAGCCAATAAAAAATTTTTAGGTCTTGCTAAGAATCGAACATGGGACACTAATTTTCCTAACCAGACAAGCTACAAGCTAAATGAAGGTTTTCGAATGCCATTTTGAAATCAGTACCTTTAATACTAATTTTATTAATTATTTAACCTAAAGATTAAAAAACCTAGAGGAAATGCTCCAGCATCAGCGTGGGAGGATATTTAAAAGAAGACATAAATAAGCACTCCCAGTGCACCCGACCAGATTCAAAGCTTGACCTCTTAGTCACAAACACTTAAGTATATTTTGCGAGCTTTACGCCTTAGGTCGTGTGGCTGGGTGTTCTTTAATTAAGCTAGTTTGTAAGTGGCAGGTTGATATAATGAGTGGGTCAGAAAGTGTAAATTTAACACCGCATGTAAAATTATAAACTCGTGGCAATTTTCAAAAGGAAGTGCAGTAATAATCGGCTATTTATTGGGCGCTGATGTCACAAATACTTCATGTTAATTAAGCAGCAGAGTTAATTACGGGGTGAGATGATGAGTATGAGGTTAAGCACGCGATTTTTGTCTCCAATTAGGATGTTGGTGCCAGATAACACAAGCAAACTAGAACCATTGTTATAATTACGTTATCTTTCGTCAACTTCTTTATTGTACTCATTATTTACATGGTCCTATTTACACATGGTTTAAATATACAGTAGGACCGGGCTAATTGCACATTGGTTAGTTCGAAAAATTGGATAACTCGGACCATCCATGATTCCCCATGACATATATATCAAAATCAATGGTGAAAAATAACATCTAATTCGAATTTTAGAAGGAAATACTTGGATGATTCGAATGTCGAAGCCTCTACAAAGTTAATTTGATCGCGTTTGCACTCATTTCAAACCTAACGATCTTTATTAAATCACGTCATATGCCAAGAATTTCACACAAAGTTAGTTATTGACGCATAGTAAAAGAAAAAAACCCAGCGGCGAGTGAGTTTCCTAGAAAAGAGGCCGTGATGGCTTTCATCGCTTGAACTGTGTGACGAGATGATGTAATCACGTGACGCCTGTCGCCTCGACGGACCGAGGTAAGTCTGTAATATTCCTATGTTAATATTTCCAGGTTTTTATATTTTGTGTTTAAATTGGTCTTGTTTTTTTAATATATGTAAATATTGTGGGTGTACGTTTTATATAACATATATAAAATGTGTGTTTATATGTAGCATATTATGAGGTTATTGATTTATTGTGCACCAGCTGTGTAAATACTCATAAAAATTGTAATTAGAATTTTTTTAGACATCCCTTGGACTTCGAATTATAAAGGTCATACCGCACTGTATTTAGTTATTTTACTATATGTTTTAAAGTAATCTATTTTTAGAATAAAAGTGAAGGGTGAGCCAATTTACAGTGGCTCTTCATTTTTTGATATCCCCACTACTGTTGACTTCTCAATGTTGATCTCCATGCCGTATCTTCTCCTTATCTCCACCAGACGGTCCATCATTTAATGCCATTCTTCTTTATTTTCGTTAGGTATGAATATTTAAAAAAATATTGTTACTTAAAGTACTATGAAGTTATTACAATTTTAATTTTTTAAATTTTTTTATTACCGAACAATTTAATCACCAGCACACAAATTGTGATGACATAAAAAAGTCAAAAAAATTACCAACGAAACAGCACATATATAAGAAAAAATTAAATTAAAAAACCCTAAAAGATCAAAAAGTATTAAAAAAACTCCCAATGAACGCACGCAAATAAATCAAACTTCCACTCTAGAAGTGGGAAATTAAAAGTGATCTGTATGTGCAATGGGGAAAACCATTCAAAACTAAACTTGCATTCCGGTAAAAATAAACTTAAATTTACAAATTTGGGGGCCTTCTCTCTTTATAAGCAATAGTTACTCCTCCCACTTACAGTTGGTAGTAGTGAATCACCAGGGAGGTGGAATTTACAAACACATAAGTAAAGAAGGTAAAATAATTCATTTGAAGCCTACATTATCTTCTCAGTCTGAAAACTGTGTGGGAAAAAATAGAGTGTTTAAGAATTCTCACATTTACAGAAAACAGTCATATCAATATAATTAATATATAGGCATATATATTCAACATAAATGCCTAAAAATGGCTAAACAATGACATACATCAAGAAAAATAAATGGTACGGTGCACTACACAAACTTTCTATCCCTTTAGTCTTAAAATAGAGACTTTACTAAAAACTCGTAAGATTTGTGAAACTAAGTAATACACATCGTTGCAGACACACTCCACTAAAGAGCATAAATGAAATGATATACACTGTTACAGAAACATAAAAAAAGGGGCATATCTGTCCACCAAAGAGAAAACCAATCAATTTCATATTTCTAAGTATTCTATAAAGTGTGTTTCCTGATAGCTCAGAAATTATTGGTTTTATTATAATCTATTCCAGATTAAAATATTTTTAATTCTAACAGTATTACAACTTTAAAATGATGAGCTGTTTTTAATCTCTAATAGTTGCGGAGAAATGATCAATATTTGAAATTACTCTCCTTAAATTCATTTTCAAGTGAAAACAAGAATTACCATTTTGATTGTGATATTAAACAGTTCATAGATATAAAACTAAATAAGAATTGTTAGAGCAGATTTTGAGAAAATTGATTTATCTCTTTTTGCCCTTCAGTAAACTACCCTTAGTTATATCGTTAAATAACTAATTCCATAAACCCCCTATGGGGGACCCCGTGAAAACCCTAGATACCAAGTCTTAGCACTCTCGGTAAAATGGTTTCGACTCTAGACCGAGATACAGACAAAGATGCAGATGGCACCTCGAAAACCACTTTTTGATTTCAGGGGGTCATGGAAACGAACATTTATTAAAATCTCGAGTTTGATTAGTTTTTACAATCACAACACGTTTCTCTGTGGGGGGTCGAGAGAAAGTAAAGTTTTCTAAATTCCAATATGATTAAAAATTACTAAGAAAGTGTCTATAAAATACACATTTCTATGACCAAAGTTCACGAACTGGTTCTATGTACCCTTCATGTACCCTGAAGCCTACCTTGTCTAGTTCAGCTATGGTATAGCTCAGGGGTTCCCAACTGGCGGACCACGATGCCCCTTTTTTGGGGGGCTCACGGAGTTTCTTGGAAAAGTAATCTACTGCAGTAAAATTAATGTTTTTAACCGAGAAAATGAAAGTTTTGACTTGCGTGGGGAAAAATTAAGATAAAGACGTTTCAAAGATTGTGTATTTTTTAGTCGGAAAATTCGTTTAGTATGTAATCAAACATATATTTAAATTACCTCTTCTTATTTCATTCCTAATTAAATACCTGTTCTGGTTTGTGCATAGCTTGACAAAAAACTATCTGATCATGATACGGGATGCCATTAGACTCGTGGGTGAGATTGCAACCCTTAGGCGCGTTTTTTAAGCACCAAGTCTTAC
Source organism: Timema genevievae (assembly GCA_902155825.1). Lineage (NCBI taxonomy): Eukaryota > Metazoa > Arthropoda > Insecta > Phasmatodea > Timematidae > Timema > Timema genevievae. Next base: position 30,387 of record CABFWO010005780.1, on the reverse strand, counting down.
TACCCGTTCGGATTATACACTTATGTACTAATTACGCTATAAGTTTTAGGGATTAGGAAGGCTACTTAGAGTAAGTGCAACCGCATTTGAGTGGATGGATAGTTTTGGTAAAAATCACTCTCAGTACACATGACTGAGATTCGAGCCTCGATCTCCCCGTCATCGGCAGTATAGTCTACTGCGAGAGAAGCGTCTTAGACCATGCGGCCACCGAAGTGGGTTACGGGTGCTTTTAAGTTGGAAACCCTTGGTATAGCTTATGGTATGAGACCATAGTGTAAAACGTCACGGTAAGACCTTTCAAAGGGGAACGGAGTGTACAAATGAGTATCGTCTGTGACACAACAAAATAAATAAGAAATAAAGTCATGTCATAATTCAGGCCCTGGTGATTATTACTCTCAATATTGAGGCTAAATGTTTCGACACCCCCTTGTTCACCAAGGAGGACTAAATATACATTCATAAATGGATCTGAGATTTGGGCCGGTAGGTTGGCAGGCGTGCGGCGTGTCCGGGAAGTTGGCAGGCAGCCCTGCGGTCCCGCGCCGGGGAAGTCCCGCCCCGAACACGCGAAACATTCATTAACCTTCGAGCTCTCGCCACACTCTGACCACTTAACCGTCGACAAAAAAAATAAAAGTTTTGATTTCTTTTTCCCAGCCCATGATGGAGGTTAAGGGCATCACTGCTGTTTTAATGCTCTCTCTCTCTCACTTTCTGTTGTTAATTAAAGTTAATTAAACATGTTGCTAAAATTAGAAATAATTACAAACGAAATCTCTATATTTATGGGTAAGGTTACCATATCTCGGATTATGGAAAGTGAAAATGGGGTGGTTGAGGATGGGGAAGTGGGGGTGGGAGGATGGGTTTCAATTTCTTTACTAAAATATTTTATTTCACACATTTTTATTAGTGTGATTGTAAACATCACATTAATTGTATATCTTTAATAATAATAATAATAATAATAATAATAATAATAATAATTATTATTATTATTATTATTATTATTATTATTATTATATATATTTGTAGTACCACGTACACGTACCACGTTCAGGCTATACGCCTAAGTACTAATTACACTAATGAGTTAGGGATTGGGAAGGTTTAATTGAGAGGAAGTGCACCCACATTTTCGTAGAGGGTGAGTGGGAAACAATTTAGGGAAAAACAACCTCAGTGCACCCGACCGGGATCGAACCCCGATCTCCCCATATTTGGTAGTATAGCCTAATACGAAAATAGCGCGTTGGACCACGTGGCCACCAAAGCGTGTAATACTGATATTAACTAGGTAACTTTAAAGTAAAAACATGTTATTACATTTTGATGTCAAGACGGGAAAAGAAGAGTATGTAATTTTTATAAGAAAAAAAAGTACGATCGTTAGCCCTATTTATGAAGTGAATTCTTTTTAGCGAAATACAGAAACCATACATTTGTAATAAGGAGCATGAATTTTAATTTTAAATTAAAACAAAGTAAACAAAATACTTTAGAAAAAATTAAGGGTAAAAAAACTATAGCATTTTCTCAAATTAATGAACTAATTAGTTAATTTGATTTTTACTAGCGGGTCTAAGTGCATAGCTATGGAGCAAGGAGTGGATGAGTTGTCATTTAGAAATACCATTAGTATCTTTTAAATAAAAAGGTTAAACTAAGATAGTTTTGAGTCTAACATAATTATCATCTTTTCTTTACCTTTTCTAATTAATCGGTTTACCTCTTTACTATTCCCCTCATTATGACAAACGCTTCTTACCAAGTCAATTTTTTAGTATTTTAAATATCGAGATGTCGGAAGGAATTTTGAAAATACAATAATCATGTATTAAACTACTTATGTTTTGAGTTAAATGTTTGTCGCAAACCCCGAAGCAGGCCAGTTGTTCTTGCGCTCTGGCTATACTTGAATCGATATAAGAACAATAGCCGACAGATTAAAAATAAGTTAAATATATATTAATGTATTCGTACGCCAAGTCACATGTTATAACTTTTAACTGCTTTAACTTTAAAAATGATGGCACTAGTTTATACAATTGTTAAGACACATCTAACCTTTCTATAAAGCAATACCTTTCAAAAGTAATTATTTCAGGAACTATACTATATAGATTTTTTTGATGCGCCCAAAATTTTCAAATTAAAATAATATTCAAAGGGTAGTTTGAAATTTCAAAATTTTTTCTTTCGATAGCAATTTTTTGAGTTCTAAAATATTGATTTTTTTTAGATAAAAATATTTATTGCTAGGATTATCATATTAAAGTTTACAAATTTTCAATGGCAGAGTCGCAATTTATATATAATTTATATGAATAGGTGAATATATATACGTTATTATGACAGGTCTCCCGATGTCATAAAAAAGTGGCAGAGGTATCTAAAAAAAGATGTTGCTTTATATGATGAAATTCTACATTTGGAGCATCGCGCTGTGTGGAGCAGAGTCTGGGACTCTTGGGAAGATGGAAAAGAAATACCTGGAGAACTTTGAAATGTGGTGCTGGAGAAGACTTTAGAAGATCAGGTGGACAAACAGGGGAACAAATGAATAAGTTCTAAGAAGAGTGGGTGAGAAGGGAGCCATTTTGGCTGTGATTCTTCGGTACAAATCAAACTGGATCCAACACATCCTTAGGAGTAATTGTCTTCTACACGACGTTATAGAAGGAAAGGTTGAGGGAAAGAGGAGCTTAGGAAGAAGGAGGATTCAAATACTTGATGATTTGAAGGAAATAATAACATTCTGGGAGCTGAAGGAGGAGGTAGAGGACAGGGTGCATTGGTGGTCCAAGTTTACCGACAAAAGTAATGGATCTGTAGTAATAAAGAACACCTAATAATAATATTTGTAAAATAGTCTCAAACCCTCTCAATTTAAGTTGGTATTTTACTACATACAAATCCTGTTACTTAGACAGTCAAGAAAGTTGACTTAGGTTGTTTGTCGTCTGTGTACTACCCGAATGGTGATCTGAGTGTATTTGTTCACAAGCTCTCAGGAGTTCTCATGTCTAGCCTACCATACTTGCTCTATACTGCGTTATACTCACCGAATCAGGGCGCAGCCGGATGTCCTTACCCCCGGCATTGAGCAGGACTCGCAGGATACTTGTGGCAGTTCCGGTCTGTCTGCTAGCGACCAGGTGGACAGCGGTCTGCTGCTTGTTCTGGAAACAAAAAAGTCTTAAATTTAACATCCTTTCAAATAATTTTTTTAAGCACTAATGACGCTAATATATTAGGGGTAAGAAAGGATTCATTTAGAAGAACTGTACCCATATTTGCGTGAAGGGAGAGTGGAAAACCATTTATGAGAAACCACCCTCAGTACACCCAACCGGAGTTCGAACCCCGATATTCCCATCACCAGCAGCACGGTATATTGCGAGATCCACGCCCTAGACCATTCGACCACAAAAGAGGGTTCTTTCAGCTACTAAATTGTTGATACACATGTTTCAATAAATTTGCTATAACTTTTTTTTCAAATTGTTCATAACGTGCTACTAATATTTTTTTTATCAAAAACATTGTTACTAGCATTTTGTTATGGACATGAACCGATAGTGATACTATCCCGACATCTTAGCTCAATTGTTAGCGTGTCTGTCTACTGAATTAAGGGCCCAGGTTCGATTCCCGGCAAGACCGAAACATTTATCATTGGTGAAATGCGGGTTTTCTCTTTCACAGTGATGAATTAACGGCCGGGGACTGACTGCTGTGTGTCTTCTAGATTAAGTTAATTAATAATAAGTCTTGAACGGATATAATCAGTCAGTTCAGAAAGTGCACGTTAAATACCTCAAATAAATATAATTAAATAATGCTACAGACGTTTTGTTTCTTACAATGTTGTTATCTCTACGGTGTAAATATCGGCCTTTAAGAGATAACGAGATGGACGTTTACTTATGAGGAGCTCAATGGCAGATTTCCAACTTCGGTATAAGAGGTAAGTCATATACAATCCACGTATACTCCTTTTAACCTTAAACCTCGCTAGATTACACCTCTTTCCTCCAATGCAGTTTATTATATATACAGGCTATTCAAATTCACCTGCGCTTAAAGGTTTCGAAGAGGAAGGTAAAATTTAGAGGAAATCTACCCGTATTTGCGCGAATAAAAAGAGAGAGAGAAAGAGAGTGTAGTAAACCAATTAGGGAAAAACACCCTCTCCACACCCGACCCTGTCAACGAGTCAGTCTAACATTTAAACCACATGCCCTATGATGCGGGTATTACACTATAGCGGGGATTTACACCTTTTTTTTGTGGTCCCTCATTTGTAAGAACTAGACTCAAGTAACAGAAGAGGTTTTTTTCCCAATAAATAAATAAATATTAATTAAAACTATAGTTGGGTCAAATCTTCTATTTTACGAATTTGAATCTTTATTTCATCAAGGAATCCCGAATCCTTTATCTAGAATTCTAATCTAAATCTTGGAAATTAGTATATGAACCTCATAGTAAATGGAAATTAATATGATAGTAAATATAAAATATAAATAATATCCAAATGTTATCATTTATTGTCATATTGGAGTCATTATAAGATGCATACGTTCAGTTTTGTGTTAAATTAGGGGTCTGGGCTCTGGTTGTTAAGTTTGTACCACAGATATGTTGTAGCTGAACAACAAATAGGCATTAATATAGATCTAATAATTTGAAAAACAAAAAATATTAATAATTAGAATCCGATATTTCCTAAATCCTCGAATCTCAAATATTCTTAAGGATTTGAGGGATCTACGATTCGAGGATCCTGTCCCTAATTAAAAACCTTATTCCTACTCATGTTTTTTTCAACTACCCAACTAAGGGAGGAAGTTTGTTATTTCGTTAAAAATACTTATTTAAGCGAAATACGGTATCTTCCATGTTAGGTTACAAAAATCGATACACATTCAATAAAAACTTTTACAAATTTTCCAAACCACTAAGATACAATTTATTTTCAGCTTAGGCATATTAAGAGAAAGAAAAATCTACTCTGAGCTTACTAACCTCTTTTGTAAAGTCCTCGTCGATGACTTCGTACATTTTTCTGAGCTTTTTACCCCTCATTTTGGCAGACCTTACGTCGTTATCTTTAGACTTTTTCATTGTTATTAGTTACTTTAAATATTAGTTCTGTATTCTTTAGAATTTTAAAAAACCTACACAAATATAGATGACTAAATTCATGATCCAACACCACACACAGTGAAGGTTACTCTGTATTGTGAATGACGATACAGTTTTGAAAAAAAAAATGTGTCCTTTTGGGTAGAGCCGTTCCCGCCATGTCATGCTTTCCCGTCGATTCAAAAATGATCTAAGTGCACATGTGCAAATGAATAATATTTTATGTTTGAAGGATTAAAATTGAATAGAAACATTTATTGTGGCCAAGGATGCCCATGTGAGTTTTCCAAATGGGAAGGGGGTGGATTAGAGTCCCATCTGCCGGGGTTGTGGCACCCCACCTCTTAGAGAGAATATTTCAGAAATTTAACCTTTTGGTAGGGAATTGTAGAGCATCTGAATATAATTATGGGCCAGTTGTATTAGTTTCAAGAAATAATTTTCGCAGAAAATTATTTTATGAAAAATTAACCAAAAAATAAAATATAGTTCTAGTTGAACCGATTGAAAAAAATTTTTTTCGCAAGTTTATTGAATGGAACAAAATGAAAAGGAGACTGTTGAAGAAGGAATGTAAGGACATATATATTTTATCATTTTTATCTCTGTTAAGTTGGATATTGATGCTTCAACTTTGTTGGTTGCAAATTGCAATCAAATCCCAAATACACCATTTTGATTTTTTCATAAAAATTAACATAACAAATAGTAAATATTTGGGCTGCAGCCAATTGTTGTGGCTAATAGAAGAAACCTTTAATAGATACCCATTTAGTTTAAATTACATGAACGCTTCCAAAATTGTCTCCAAAGTTAAACAAAAATACCATAAGTAAATACAATTTTGAAACCGCTATAAATTGTCAAGTAAACTCGTTCATATTGTGACTAAACCCGTTATTTCCCCGAGCTGGGGAGGAAATGAAGTTGATGTAAGCGCCAGACATCACGATAGCGTATTCAAGTAAAATGGTGGATAATAATTAAACACACTTAGTGCATTACCCTTATTTTTTTTCTAGACATGGCATTAGAGGAACAAACAGCCTAGCATCAATGCAATATATGAGTAGAAATATACAATAAACATAAGTTTATTTCTTTTTTTTCGAATGAGGTCAGACCTTGATTGATATGTATTTAAAAAAAAGGATGTGGAAAGATTGGCCAGTACTGATTAACCGTTGCCCAGGTGACGCCTGAATGTACTAATCGTACATCCTTTCCGTGGAGGCTCTTTCCATGTCCCGATGAGATGATGGTGATGGTGATAGTGAGTATGATGGTGATAGTGAGTATGAGGGTGTGGAACCAATGGAAACACTTAAGGACTCACTAAAACAAATATAATAGCCTTGGCTATTTGATACATAAGTACGTTGCCTACCTGTGACGTCACGCCGGCCAAGATATGATTTCTAATATTAATGAATTTACGTTTTACTCAGCAACTTTTAAAGATATAACGTTGAAATAAAAACCATAAATTCATTAATAATTCTAAAAGTAGATCTATAATGTTACAAAACTATTATCTTTAAGTAGTTTTTTGTAAACGTATTTTTATATAAATCATCTACAGCTTAGGCTATATGGCTTGGTCATGAAAATGGACTGTATGAATCTTCCTGCCAGGACGTAGTCCGTGGTAGCATATGTCTATCTAGAATAGGAAATAAGAAAAACGTAATATTAAAAAGCTAGTCAATATTTTCAAGGCGCACATATTGAAGTGAGTGTGTAAACTTGTCAGAGGAAGAGAGAAAGGGTTATCAGAACATAGACAAGAGCCCGTTCAGGGTGAACTACTCATTTCCTTCCCTTTTTTATATATATATATTTCATACATTGGCGAATAAATGTGACAGCGCTTAGACTGCTTAGGTGCGGCAAGTTAAGATGCAACCCGCTACGCAAAATAGCTTCGAAATCTCCAAGTAGGCAAAGTCGTTGGGTCTAAGGTAAGCCTAATCAACCAAACCAAGGAGACCATTGAGGTAATTCCCCTTTTAGGAATAATATCCAAGGTACCAGCAGGGAATCGAACCCGGGACCCCTAGGCTCGTATTCAGGTGCACTAATAAATACACCATGGAATCGGTTATAGGGTAAGGTCAGTTGAAAATATGCTCTTCTTTCTACCGATAGATATCAAATTATAGGTAAAAATAATAGTAGGGTAAAAAATACGATATTTATTTCACTATTTAAAAGAAAATCTCTATCTAGGTCTATACATCGCCATAGAAACCAGTATCGTTGGCCATACAGTCTAAGGCGTTAGGCCAATTATATTTGTATCCACCTCAAATCTAAAAAGAAGACTTGAGACACCTCTAAGCTTGGTGCCGTTGAAAACTTGTAGATATGACAACTCTACTTAGTGGAGGGGGTAAGGGTGTACTTGACTATTTTGAGTCACAAATAATTTGGAACACTGTAAAGTGTTTGCTAAGACAACAGATACATATATTTTCTTTTAAGATTCTCAACACTCTTTCGGACTATCCTGAAACTAACCGCCCACTTGAAGTAAATCGCTGTCCTCGTGCTCAAAGGACTAATGCCCTACATTTAGAGAAACTCCCGCTCTTTACCATATCAGGACCCAGGATGACTCCCTCCCCTGTGGAGAGCTACTCACCCCTCCAGTGGCGTACACATCCACCCCCTTCTTCAGCAGTAGCAGCTTGACGATGTCCTCTCTGGAGTACATGGCGCCGATGTGGAGGGCATTGAAGTTGTCCTGAAAGCAGAGATAGAGCGTGTTGGTCTCATAATCTATTCAAATAATTGTTTAGTTACATTAATTAAAGGTAAGTTGACCAAGAATAATTGTTTGGAATAATGTTACCCATAAGTGATTTATTAGAAAAATAAAACAAAACAGTTCAATTGAAAGAAAGTAACGAAAACTGTGTTTATTAAGATCATATTTGTTTTCGGTAGTGTTTTATTGTATTAATGAGTTGGTACAGTCAAATTTTAATGGAAAGGGCCTTTTATAAAACATATTTTTTAGCACAACGTCTTACTACCCGTTCGGTTTACACGCCTAGAAAATACAAACATATATTTATAAAGGCTAATGTTGATAATATTTTACTATAATTATTATTAGTGTTATTTAATAGGTATTGATAATATCTATAAAAAGTGACAGCTACAGGTAACATTACTTGACGTATGAATACGGGAAAGTAGATCAAGTAACATATTATATAAGGCTCTTCAGATTAAAATTGGATTGTATAAATATTTCCAGACCACTTTATAAATGATAAAAGTGAACTGTGTCCTACTACCCGTTCTGGCTATCTGCATATTCACACTAATAGAAAATGGAAGGGGTAAAGGTAACATTTAAAAGAAAAGTATCAGCATTTGCACAAGTGAAGCTTGGGAAACCATTGAGTAAAAAACTATACTCTCAGAGCACCCAACCGGAATTTAATTCCGATCTCCCCGTCACAGGTGAGTGCAGTGTATTTGCAGGAGTGACGCCTTAGACCATTCAACCATCGATGCAGGTTTTAAACATAGTATTCTGATGTGCGTGGTCACGTTTTAAAATATGTTACAAATTAATTCCTAGCCAAATTGAATATTTAAATGAATCTAATCTACTAAAATGGAGTCCTAAGAAAGAATACAATCTTTTTTAAAGAATGATCACGTTTTACGTTGCATACCTTACACACAGCGGAATGTCAAAATAGGATCTGACGTATTACTGTATTTAGATTTTATCCGGCGAGTTATAAAGACAAAAACATTGAAACAAAAAAACATAAATTTTTAAATAATTCTAAAAATAGTCTTACACTGTCACATTTTTTTGTAGATCTTAAATATAGTTGATTCTATGTATATATATATATATATACTTAAATAATCTATAACATAGGCTCTTTAATTTATTCACGAAAATGTCCAGTGGAAATAATCCTGCCAGGATGTAGATTAAAAATCCGTGGAAGCAAATGTCCACCTAGAATAGGAAACAAGATAAATATAATTTTGAAATGCAAGTAAACTCTGTCCATGGCTCAAACAGTAGGACGAGTGTTTATACTCGTCGCTGGAAGAGGGAGAGTGTTATCGGCAGGTAAATAAGAAGGCCTCGCTGGTTTTAACTACTCTATTTCTTCCCTCGTACATTGGGGGCCCTAGATAGCGCGAGTGTCAAACTAAATTTCAACACGCCTAGCTAAATGGTTTTGAATTAACTAGGTAAGGATCTTGCCATATGATGTAGTGGTCGGTGCACCTGGCTACGAACCTAGGGGTGCCTTGTTCGATTCCAGACTGGTACCCTGAGTATTTTTCTCTTAGAATAAATTATTCCAACGGACACTGAGAGTTGGTAAATTAGGCTTAAGGTAGGTTTAAGGCTCACACCGGATTATACCTCTATATTAATTATCATCAGATGATCTCATAGCAGGTACGTGTAGACAACCTCCATAGGTGTACCTTGGGTAAAACTCTGTGCAACCAGAGTGGAAAACAGTCCAAATACAGAACTAATTACTAGGTCCTTCCCGGTCAGTAATTTGATACGCTAAATAAACTACCTAGTAGGCAACTTTCTTAACATAATGTTTACTAACTGCTTAGATTATTATTAGCACCGCGTCTTACTACCCGTTTGGGTTATAAACACACTAGTGTGTAATGGTACGATGATTGTGAGATGAAATGGAGGACCTACAGTTTAACGTGGAATTCGAACCACAGTGGAGGCCTGGCATTCCACACATTCACAAATTATGATTAATACACGTCTTGTCAGAGGTGAAGGAAGGGTTTGGCAATCAGATAAATCTGTGCCGGGACCAAATATTAAACCCTGAATCCCCTGTATAGAAGTCTGACACCTTACCCCCTAGACTGCCAGGTCACCCAACTGCGGTCAGTAATGAAGAAGGCAGTTAAGGGAACGTGCATTCAGATATGCTTGAAAGGTGACAGTAACAAATCATATGTGTAAAAAGAGCTACAGTACATCTGACCGATATTTTATTTCCTAACTTTCCAGTCACTGATAAACCAGACAAGGTGAGACTGACACCTTTATCCACGTGGTCATCCTTACGGGCTAAGGAGAACCGTTCCTATAACTTGCCATAGAACGTCAAGAATTGCTCGTGGGGCAATTTACTTGGAACTTATAGAATGTTTACGTCGATCCTTAGAAACTTGTTATTTGCATTCGGAATACAACGTTTTAAAGCCGATTTGAACAGGCGTTTTGGAAAAATCGTGAGTAAGTTCCAGTGAAAAGGCATAAATGATATTGACGATCAAGTGGCGTGACCAGCACACTTGACATTTTGCCGAACGGAGGTGACGTAATGCATTTTAATTTTTCCTTGTAAATCTATGGGTTTCAAACTGATCGTTTCAACAATCATGTTTATTGATTTTGGTAGATTACTATGGTTTATAGCTAAGACCAACACCGGTGGGCAAGCAGATTAAATGTCAAGCTCATCTTGTCCAGTTTACTGAAAGATCAAGATTTTAATCCCGGCTGGGTGTACTTAGTTATTTTAAAAATAGTAATCTACTTTCTCTACATGAAAATGCGGGTACATTTAATTTAAATTCTATCTTACTCAATCCTATCACATTAGTGTGGTTAAATTCGTAAAGCCCGCTTCGGTGGTCGAATGGTATAAGGCGTCACTCTCGCAATAGATTAGATTACTGATGACGGGGAGATCGGTGTAATAATCCTGGTCTGGTGAACTGAGGGTGATTTTTTTGCCTTCTCTCTCCACGCGAATGCGGGTACTCTTCCTATAGATCCAATATTCCCTCATTCCTAACACATTAACGTAATTAGTACATAAGCGTACTACCCAAACAGGTAGTGAGATACGGCGAATAGAAATATGAAGTTAAACGGTTGTAAAAAAATTATATTGGCCCTCTACACTTCAGTTACCTTCTCACGCTCGTGTTGTCGGGTTTTCCGATGAAAAGGAGTTCAGGGGTCAAATCCCAGCCGACTGTATTAAATGGTTTTACACTTTCCCTTCACGCAAAAGCGGGAATATTTTTCCTAAATTCTGAGTACAGCCCGAACCTCTAGTATAGTGTCCGCAAACTCAAACCAGTCGAGGTGGCAAAACAGGTTTGCTTAAATATATCTCACTGAGTCTTACTACCCATCTGGATTAGGCACGTTTTAACTACGATATCGGGTAAGGGATTATGAAGATATAATTTAGAGGAAATGTATCCTGATTTGAATAAGGGGAATGGGGTGAACATATAGGAAAAAACAACCCTTTGCACATCCGGCTGGAATTCGAACCCTGGGTCAGTTTTTTATTCAAACCATATATTTTCCACTATCGGCTGGCTAGGATTGTAATCACTTCATATTCCTTATAATATAAATTAAGAATAGGACGGGCACAACATCCAGTCCCTGACCGTTAATCTATCAATGTGAAAGGGTAAACCCACATTTCAACAACGATACGTTTTTCGGCCATTCCGAGAATCGAACCCAGGACCCTTAGCTCAGTAGACAGACACAATACCGACTGAGATAAGCCAATCAATTATATAAACTGATAAAAAATACGGCACAATTGTGTTTTGTGTAATTCAAAATTATCTAAACACTAAAATAAAATTAATATTATTTGTGTGTGTGTCTGTGTGTTTATATAACTGCAGGCCGGATAGTAACATACAAATATTGCAGACAAGCAGGGCGGTCGGATATGTCTCGCGGACCGGACATGGCCCACGAGCCGTGAGTTTATAAACCCTGCGCTAGTGATACCAGGAGAAAAAAAACAAAAACATTCTTCAACTGAAAACCAGAAGCTGTTCGAACTAATGTGACTGCAGCCATGTTTTGAACTGTACAGAGAGAAATATCGTCAAGCCACATTTATTAAACTAATTCTCACGCTTCGCAATACACCCACACTAGCGGCTACGCGTTAGTTTTATTATTAATATTATTATTTCAACGCGTCTTACCACCCGCCCGGGCTACCCTAATTTAAAAACCCTAATCGGGTAGGGAGGAAGATGGCAGCATTTGGAGAAAATTTACCTGAATTTTGAGAAAACATTTAGGATAAAATCTACTAAATGATTCTGCTCCGTATTCGAACCCCGTACCTCTCCTTCACACCACCAAACTAGACTAAACGAGTTTGACGTCCAGTCCGCGCGTCCACCGATGCCAATAATTTTATTATCACATTCGACACAATATTTTATTAATGCCTTAATCTTAGTTGTAGGGATGAGGGAGGTATTCTAAAGGAAGTGCACCAGTATTAGCGTGAAATGAGGATGAGGAAACCATCCTTTGCAGCAATATTACTAAAATATGTTGAGATAATTATTACATTACTTGTTCACTAGTTTATTTGAACTAGAATATTTTTTTACCGCATTAATTGTCCCAGATACACACCACACACGGTCATCATTGACGAGGAGATCGTTGTTCGAGCCCCGGCTGGGTGGACTGGGGGGTGAGAGTTGTTTATCAATTTGGTTTTCCCATCTCTCCTTCCCGCTGATGTGTGTGCACTTCTGTCTTCCTCCTCACGCTTATATTGTGCCTTTGTGTTGAAGACGTAAAGACGTAAGAACAGAACTTCACTATCGGTAATCTATCAAATCTAAGATAACAGTATTTTCTGAGAGAAAAGAACACAACGCAAACCTGTCACCGGTGAATTGTAAAGACAGGAAAACTGTTATTTTACGAGGCGTGTGAGGTCAAAGTTCACCAGAACTACTTGATGACTCATGGAGTGAATCACTCGTAACAAAAACACACCACTATAAAGAATAATCTTATGAAACGGATTTTAAGACATAAGAGCTAGATCAAGGAAAGCTGATTACTTGTAACGGCTGGTGAATTACTCGTTGATAAGAAAACCGAAAAATAAAATCACGCTAGTCTATACTACGTAAGGGGCAGTTCCTTTGTTATTTTTTATCGGTGTTTGAGGTAATTAAAACACTGCTGTGTTATTTAATCTTAGAACCTCCTTTGTATATACCCGCAACGGTGGCTACACGATTTAAAACGTTAGTCTTGCAATAGAATGGGTTTGACGTTGACTAGAAGGTCAAGGTTCGAATCTTGGTAAGATGTAGTGAAGATGTTTATCTAAATGGGATCTGTTTCTGGCATTTTCTTCATCGTGGCATCCAGGCTAAGCTTTCTATAAATTTACCTTCATAATCCTTATCTCCTTATATTAAGTAGTTGTTAACCATGTTGTTTTGTTGTACCCATCTAAGCTACTCAAATTTAATATCACAAATGGTGTAAAAATGAGGAATGTAAAATTTATTATAAGTATACATGCATTCGAGTGAAGAAAGAATGGGCAATCATTTATGGAAAAACCATAATTAGTAAGCCCTGCTGGGATTCGAACCAGGAACTCGCTGTCACCAGCAAACCATTTAAGACAAACTTGACGTTAATTTACATGCACACCGATGTGAATTGGTGATAACAAACGTAATAATGAAAAATAATAATTTCTAAAGTGATTAGCAAATTAATACTATCTCGCTTGCCTGCACTTGAAAATTTCAATTAGGATTCGAACTTTACACAGAGCTCGCAACTTAAACAAAAAAAACTTTTTATGGGTGTTTTTTTACTTTACCAAATCTGTGATTGATTAGTTAGCGGGTTGACTTAAAGTTTATAGGAATTAAAAAATTGAATTTTAAAAATTGTATTTAATATTTAATTTTTCGCTTAAAACTTCCTTTTCAAACAATACAAATAATATAAAATCACGTCATCTATATTGGTAGGAATATGGATATAAGCACTTTTAATTCACTCAATGAACATTAAAACTATGAAATAACTATTTAAGAGGCTAGTAGAGCTTATATTTTTTATGTGTCGCTAATGTTTGGTTTCCATTAAAGGTTTTTAAACTAATCAACAGAGTCTAGTAAAACTCTGCAAATATTTATGAGCTGCAATAACTTCCCGAATATATAATTTTCATATTATTAAGTTTATATAATTTAGATGCCAGCAAAGTGTAAATTAAAATAAACGGTGCGACACATTTGGACACACGTTTTTTTGCTATTATAATTTATGATAAAATTTTCAAAAATAAAAACGAGCATTATTTTGATAATTCTATACGATACTATTCAACGATGAGTTTTAAACAAAATTATAACTACGATTTAAAGATGCATCGACACATAAAGGCCATTAGCAAACAAAATTGTTAAAACAGTTTTAAAATATATTATACAGACACACCGCACGGAATTTCTCTCGCCTTTATCTAAAAATACAGATATCTAATTAAAACTCGCTAAGATTTGCGAAACGAAGTTATAAAAAATTGTTGAAGAACCACGATGGAAAAAACGAGTATCACATTCCACCAAAGAGTATATATTAAATAATATACATTGTTACAGAAACATATTAAGGAAAAGTGACATCTATGTTCACCAAAGAACATAAAAATCAACTCCAGATTTCCAACACCTTCATCTAAAAATATGTATTTTCCAATGCCACTTTTTATTATTAATACTACTACAACTTTACAATGATAAGCTCTTTGGTTTCTCAAGTCGTTGCTGAGATATGATCAAAATTGGAAATTTCTGCTTCTGTAAATTATTTTAAAGTTATTTTCACGGGAAATTGAAAAATTACATTTTGTTTATAATGTTACACAGTACCTAGATATGGATTTTTAATACAAACCGTTATAACGAATTTTGATAAAATCAATTTTTTCCCCTTTTTGCCCTTCAGTAAGCTACCCTTAATTTTATGGCTAAATACCTAATTATAAAAACTCCTTGAAGCAACTTTATGTAAAACCTAGATACCAAGTTTTAGCCCGATCAGTAAAATGGTTTCGGCTTTAGTACGAAATACAGACACACAGACAGACAGCATCGCTAAAACCACTTTTTCGAGTTCAGTGGGTCATGAGTCAGTTATCAGTATATTGCTCTCAAATTATGTTTTAGTTAGTAAAACGAATATATTCCTAAAAATTAGTCATCGACACTTAAGAACGTTCAACATAGAAGGCTCAACTCAGCTCCCGGCTCTCATCTGCGTTTGTGTGTGCGCGCGCGTGAGGTATGGGAGTAAAAGAGAAAATATAACACCTAAGATATGACAGAAATGTGTAAAGTGCATTCGTATTTGAATGATTACTGACGATGATGGGGGGGGGGGAGAGGGGGGAGCGACAAAGTTTCTTGTTAATTACTACAATATGTCCCTATTATGACAGAGTGAAGATTTGTGCACAGTATTTATCTGTGACATTATAAAATGGTGAAAAACGGCCTTTTCAATGCAGTTTTTATCAAACTAAAATTTAATATTTCAACAATGTTCAGTATTAGGCTTATATTAACTCTTTAGCGCCATTAATGATCCGCGTGCAATAGTGTTAGTGTAAATGTACGATTTCCAGCCGACTGTATCACAGAGTTTATTGGCATGTGATGCACGATCTTAAATAGAAAACTAGAATTAAACAGGTAAAAGATGCCTTGAAGTTTGACCCTATAACATCTAAATATCAGGTTTGATCAAAGTCCACCCATCCGTTTCGGGTAGCCCCAGGGACATATAGACATACTGAATTGTTAAGATACAGTTTTCAGAGTTCGGGGTACATTTAACATCAAGATTAATTGCAATTTAGAGTATAAATATATTCATGATTACAAATACTTTCTTTATATGAGAAAGTAAATACCAACCATCTTTTTCATATTTATATTAAAAAGCTTCATTGTAACTAAATTACTAAAGCTGTACACAGGAAAATGAATTAGTGCCTAATGACTTGGAAATGTATATTAATACAATGTTATATATATCAGCTAATGGAAGTAATGTATGGGTAATTTATTGTTATAGCCCACTTTTTCTAATGGTTTGCACATCCATCTCTACGATGATAGTGTAGAGCACAACCGCTAGGGGCGTGGTGGCTCATTTAGTGTATATGGGTCTTATACCGGGCCAAACGGTCCCTGTAAGATAGAATATCTTATGTGCAGTAAAGCAGCGAATACATCACAGTCCATGTGGGCCCGAGCAATATGTCCCGTGGGGGATTAGGGATTAGGAAGATATAATTTAGAGAAAAAATACACTCGGGATTCAAACTCAGCCCTTTACACAAATGTTTCGCCAGAAAAAAACCTATGCATTTTGTTTACTAGTGGTTTGATTTAAAAACATTTAAATTATGTTTCTTCTCAATTTTTAAAAACTAATCTTTTTAATAATATTATGAAATATTCTTTAAATTGAAAAATTGCATCTGGACACGGGAATCCAACTTGGGACCTTTGGCTTAGTACGTCAATGCTCGAACCAATGGGCTAGTCAGGAATCGTCCCATGATCAGGGTCATTCTTCACTCGTATTTTAAGGCAGAGTTTGTCCAAAGGTCCTGGGTTCTATTCCCGTGTTCTGGTGTCATATTTTAATTTAAAGAATATGATATTTAGATGCGGCTATAACTGCAGTTAACAAGTACAATAGCTTTTCTATTTAATCCATCATAATATTATCATGGAAGCTTGTTTTTATTTTTATATTTTGGGGGTTATTATTCTGCTTAAATAAAATCTTCTAATAAAAGACAGTAAACCAAGCTATGACGCAATGTTTGATGTGGATTGTATTGCCTATCTAAGTAATCCGTGGGGTGAGACGGGCTGTCAGTTCAGTGCAGTAGAGTTCCGATCATCCGACCGTTGATTATCCAACATTCCGTTTTATCCGACGTGCTATTGGCGTGACCTCACCACAAGGAAGAGAAGCAACTCTGAGAAACCAACTTCACTCACCCATTTTTTTTTAAATAAAAACTTTTGCATCTGGCATAACAACATAGTATATATTTAAAAAGTTGCATTTAATAGATTTAATTTGTGAGGCTCTCACCCAGCCCCCCATAGAGTAGTGTCTCCGCACGTAACTCTAAAAACCCTTATTCGGTTTCCCAACAAGTTTTTTGTTTCCCCCACCAATATTAATAATTTGTTTTTCTTGGTCTCAGAACAGAAACTTGGCGAAACGCGACAACCCGTCTGTTAGATTCCGAAACCACACGGTGTGACCAATTGGTCGGTACGTGTTGGAACTTGCCCCCGTGCACCCCTTCAGGGTGCGTCAGACCATGCTAATGTGATGTGTGATTGATTTAAATTCCTCTTTTCTGCTTGCATTAATAAAATAATAGTTTTGTAATTTATTGCATATTTATACTATGTAGTAATTACTACTAATCTTTAATTCATATCTATTCGGCACTTACATTTAATTTTGAATTGTTTCGTTCAAGACCCTCTCCTGGTTTCCGTATTATCCGACATTTCGGTTATTCGACCACCTGTTGGTCCTGTTTAGGTTGGATAGCCGATACCGTACTGTATTTGTGTTTAAAGTCTTCCATGCAACTGATCCTATTTTTAAAATTCTTTACTGTCCTGAGTTTGTTTTGTAGTTGATAACCCAGCGTTCTGTAAGGTGCGCGTTTAGTTCCCAAACACTGTAGTGGAGATAAGCCTCTCCTTGTTGTCTTGTCACGTGATGCTTTTAACGGGATTTGATCAAAGAGGTCGATATTCTTTGTTTGTTCTTGACTTGTTGTTCAATCATCTCTTTTACTTCCCCTAACCAAAACACGATACGTCTTGTTTCACTCTATTTCCCCAAACTCTCGGCCGGGAGAGAGAATTGGGGGGATGTGATGTTTTTACTCTCATATAGAGAGCGTTTTGTAATCCAGAACACTTACGACACCGAGATTATGATGGCTATTGGCGTTTTATGTGCCCTTGAACAAAATAAAGTGGGTCTTACAATTACTTTTGTCCCCATGTCTGTTTGTCTATCATATAAATATATATACATAAATACATATTCATATATATATAAGTAGCAACTCCAGTCTATAAAACTGAGATTGTCTGCCAGGCGGCTCGTTTGGCTGAACACATGACACCCTCTATCTGCAAATGTTGGAACAATCGTTGCCAACGGTGGCATCCACTCGGTCGGTGTAGCTCACTTGTGGGCATTGATGCACTAAGCCAAAAGTCCCTTTGTTTGATTACCGTATCCAGGTTTTAATTTTCATCATCTCTTAGAAATAAAAATTAGCCATAAAATGTTAAATTACATTGAGATATATATTCAAAATTGCGCTTAAGAGCTACATCACTCGTAGCCCAGGAGTGGAAATATTATCCAGTACTGACGTACTGTTACTCAGAGGACATCCGAATGTATTAATCGTACATCCTTTCCGTGGAGGCTCTTTCCATGTCCCGATAAGTATGATGGTGTTAGTAAGTATGAGAGTGTGGAACCAGTGGAAACATTTAAACCTAATTTAAGCCTAACTAACCAAACCCTGGTGTCCGTTGGGGTAATTCCCCTTTCGGAAAATATATCCAAGGTACCAGCTGGAAATAGAGCCTGTACACCCATGGCCAGGTGCACTGACCACTACATCGTTTAGATAAGTAATCTTGTTATATTATTATTAGCACCGCGTCTTACTACCCGTCCGGGTTATACGCACTTACGCTAATGTGTGATGGTGGGGTGATTGTGAGATGAAATGGAGGACCTACAGTTTAACGTGGGATCCGAACCACGGTGGAGGCCTGGTATTCCTCACATTCCTGGTATTCCTCACATTCACAAGTTGTGATTAATACACGTCTTGTCAGAGGTGAAGGAAGGGTTTGGAGATCAGATAAATCTGTGTCGGGACTGAGGATTGAACCCCGGACCCCCAGCACAGAAGTCCGACACCTTACACCTAGACCACCAGGTTACCAATATTGCTTTTTATTTAGGTAGTTGTGGTGAGCTGATGCAAAGTTCCGCCAACGCAAGGCACATAAATTACCGAATTAAAGCAATCCACCCACGGGCCACGCCACTACTCTACCTAATATTTTGTTCGAGTGCGAAGATTAGGTTCCCCCTCCCTCAATCTCCAGGCAGTTTTAAGTGATTAATCGTTAAATATATAACTTGTAACCGGTCAGGAGTTTACTTTGAATAATGGCAGGAACTACTTTTCATCAGCGTTGCGGCATCCTTTTTTTTTGTGGCAATGCGGCCACTCCCTTGCGCCATTATGCACCATTTTAAAATTTTCGCATCAGTCTTAAAACAATTTTTTTTTTTTTTGCAAAAGGAAAAACATTTATTCCTTGCGTTCACAGAATAAATTAACATATCGTGAGAGTTAACTTCTGAACGCAAAAGCTAGTTCAGTTCCACAACATTAGAAATAAATATTTTTTTAAACAATATGTTACTTCATAATAGTTTTGTTTGCATATTATAATTAATAGCTTATGTAAATATTGTTAAATAAACTTAATAGCCAGATTCCACACCATTAATTTACCCATTACTGCACTATAACAAAACATGTTAACATAATTTTAAATATTATTTCTGTTTTCTATAACGACTTAAGAATTAACGTAGTAGAGTAAACCTTATGTTTACCTTCTTTTCTAAGATTTTTATTTGAGATTTGTAAAAAAATGAATTTTTCGTTTCAAGATTCAGATTCTTTAAATGCCCAATTAAAATCTATGTACAATTTATGCCATATCCTTATTGAATACCCCAGCTCATATGAAATATGTTTCTTTGAGAAAAGAAATTTGGTTTTAATTAAAACTTAATTTAAGCTTTACCTAATTTAGTTTGTACATATATAATTAATTTATAATGTTAAAGAGAATTTATACTTTAAAATAAACAAAATAGTCAATTAATATTACTATAAATCACTCTATCTAGTTAAGGATTTAGTTTATGCTTTCCACGTCTTAATAATCATCGCTAATGGATTTGGGATTAGTGAGATATAATTTAGAAAAATTTTACCCACTTTTTTCCTTGCTGGGATTCGATCCCCAACCTCATCACTCAGATAAGATGTTACTGACACCTTTAGCCACGTGTTCCACCCTTGGCAGGTTTAAAACTATTAATTAAATAGATCACACAAAAGAGGTCATGAAGTATATAGGGTAATTAACAGCGATAAATAACAATTGGAAAAATGTTCTTGATTTATTTGTGTGAATGTGATATGCAGGGATAGAGAAGAAATAAGTGTGAAGTAAAATTTATATTATTATTATTATTATTATTATTTAAGGACTTTTAATTTAATCTCTACATTTAACTAAATACAACTTCTTTAATCCGAAATAATTGGGATATAAGCTTGTTCAGACTAGCCAGATTAATGGGTGAATGCGGAAGGGTGTAAGGGGAGGGAAAGTATCTCCACAAATTTTAAATCACAGTTGAATGAGTTTAATAAAATTTACATTCATTTGACCGATGTATAACACGTAATTTTTTTTGTAGCTTTACATTTACAATAAATATATTTTTACAGTACTGTATAGTTACTTTTAGTTACAGGAAAACATATTGTGTGGAATACAACATGTGAATATTAAGCATTTATTATCACTGTTTATTACAATTGGGTCGGGCTTACCATGAATTTAGGACTACCGGAGTCTCGTCTAGCAAGGGTTTACTCTATTATTATTGTTATTGGTCAACCACCGTTACCTTGTTAGAGTACGTCACCTTGTTAGAGTACGTTACCTTGTTAGAGTACGTCACCTTGTTAGAGTACGTCACCTTGTTAGAGTACGTTACCTTGTTAGAGTACGTTACCTTGTTAGAGTACGTTACCTTGTTAGAGTACGTCTACCTTGTTAGAGTACGTTACCTTGTTAGAGTACGTCACCTTGTTAGAGTACGTCACCTTGTTAGAGTACGTTACCTTGTTAGAGTATTTTGCTACCACACCGTAATGTGCATAATTATCAGTTTATTGAATGAATATGTAAATACATAGTACATAATTATGTATTGGCTTTCAACAAGAAGAGTTTACTGCTGACCAGCAAGTTAAGTTTGGAACTAAGGAAGAAACTGATGAAATGCTACATTTGAAGCATCGCACTGTATGGAGCAGAAACTTGGACTCTTAGGAAGATGGAAAATAAATAACTGGAGAACCTTGAAATGTGGTGCTGGAGAAGACTTTAGAAGATCAAGTGAACAGAGTGACAAATGAACAAGTCCTAAGAAGAGTGGGTGAGAAGAGAACCATTTGGATGTGATTCTTCGGTGCAAAGCAAACTTGTTGGGACACATCCTTAGGAGGAACTGTCTTCTACATGACGTCATAGAAGAAAATGTTGAGGGAAAGAGGAGGATTCAAATATTGTATGAAGTGAAGGAAAAAAGAAAATTCTGGGAGTTGAAGGAGGAGGCAGAGGACAGGGCGCATTGGCGGTCTAAGTTCACTGACAAAAGGAATGGACCTGTCGTAAGACAGAACACCCAATGATGATAATAATAGTACACAATTATTACATATGAATGTGTTTGTTTGAGTAAATATGTGTGTGCTTATATAGTTGTTATTATTTATTTAGTTTTAATTTCTTGATTTAGTTATATTTTAATGTGCCCATAGATGTACTAAATAATGTAAAAATCTAACTCACTTCTCTCGTATTAGACGAGATGGCTGAACACGTGGAGATCAGGGTTCGATCCCGGTCGTGTTCACTGAGGGGGGTTTCCCCTACATGGTTTTCTACTCTCCCTTCGCGCAAATTCGGGTGAACTTCCTTTATATTAAACATTCATAATCCCTAACACATTAGTATAGTTAGTACATAGGCCTATAATCCGAACGGGTAGTAAGAAACGGTGCTAAAAACATAACAAAATAATGTAAATACCTGTGTGTTTAGTATTAAAATATATTTTTTCTGTAAACACATTCAAAATTAAGTCTTAGTTATTTTTTAACAACGAGTCCTACTACCCATGTGGCTTAAACGATAATGTACTAATTACGCTAATAGTTATAGGGATTAGGGAGGTCATATATTTATATGAAGTATACCAGAATTTTCGTGGAGGGAGAGTGGAACATAATTTTGTAGAAACCACCCTCAGTACACCCGACCGAGATTCGAACCTCAATCTCCCCATCATCGGCAGTATAGTCTACCGCAAGAGTATCGTGTTAGACCAAGCAGCCACCGAAGCGGGTTATGTTTTAATTATTGTATTAATATTACCTAGTACATACATAGTAAGTACGTTTATACATTAAAAATAAATGTCTAAGAGAAATAAAGGCATTCTCCCAAGTAAATACATTATTATAGTAATTATTATTTGATTGATTCAGACATTATCGAGCATTGAATTCTGTCTTAACGGCAGGCGATACCCCTTACAGTTATGTGTTCTGTAGTACATCTCTCTTTGATTCCATCGCAATTTCTAGGAACAGCCCCGGTTGCATGTCAAGATTCCATTACTCCCCAGAACGTACATACGTATCGCCTCTTCTAAATGGAACCAAACATATTATAACACTTTATTTCGTTCGTACTAAGTGCATTTCAATACGGAGATTCTTGTCGTCCGTAAAGAAGGGTTTCAGCGAAATAAACCAACATCGATTTCAAAATAATTTTACGTTTGAAAGGTTTTATTTTTATTAAGTTGATGATGTTTGAACTCATCAGACTGTTAGTATAAATATGTCATCTGGCACTATTACTATGAATTGATTTATATAGAGATAAAGGGATGATTTATTAAAAAGTGAGCGTGGGGAGTATTTAATGGATATCACACACATACGAGCTGTGGATCAGTTTAACCTTCTACATGACGGTGCGTTTGACCTGAAAACGTAACCTTCACCGAATTTGTTTTTAGATATAAATCAGTATTAGAATTTCATTCTACCATCGAGTCAGATGTCAGGTCATTTGATCTGCAGCCATGGGCGTGCCTGGCTGAGGACATAATGTGTTTGGATATTCCTGTTTCAGTGGCCGCATGGTCTGACGCGCTACTCTCGTGTCAGTCTAGAAGATCGATGACACGGAGATTGAGGTTCGAATCTCGGTCTGGTGTACTGACGGTGGTTTTACCGAAATGTTTTTCACTCTCCCTTCACGCAAATGCGGTTAAATTTCCTCTAAATATAATCTTCCTAATCCCTAAAACTTTTAATGTAATTAGAACATAGGCGTGTAACCATATTAGATAATAAGACGCGGTGCCAAAAAAAAAAGTAACACTTCAAGGGAAAGTTCATTGCTAGATTAAAATATGTTTTAATAAAGCTAGGTATTTAATGGATAATATTAGATTAGGCTCCATTTATTTTAGTTAATTAGACCCGCTTCAGTGGCCGGATGGTCTAAGGCGCCATACTCGCAATAGACTGTCCTGCTGAAGACGGGGAGATCGAGGTTCGAATCCCGTTTGGGTCTGCTGAAGCTAGCCTTTATTAATAAGGTTACCCACTCTTCTTTCATGCAAATGCGGGTAAATTACCTCTAAAATGCTTCCTTTTTCATCCATACACACTTATATTAGTTATCATGATCATATATGGGTATAAAAACTTAATTAGTGACGGGCAAAACAATAATAATAATAATAATAATAATAATAATAATACTGCGTGACCCCCTCCCCTTCCTAAAGTTGGGAAGTCTGGCATGTCCATGCCTGCAGCTGTAACTATTTATATATATTATCAATACCTATAAAATAGCATTAATATTATATTAAGATATTATCATCAATTTTGACCTATGTTTATATTTTCTGAAAGTTTCTTCCAACCAAAATCCTATTAAATTTACCAGTCTTTGCAGTTTTCAATATTTCTCTTTTTAAATTTTGCCCACCGATGCGGGTTGCTGTTAATTAATCGAATACTATAGGGCTATCAAGGACCAGCAGTAAGATTTTGATTTTCGAAAACAATTATTTGCAACACGATTAGGAACAATAATTTAGTTCTTTATTTTAATTTTGAAGGCATAAATTATAATAAATAATACGACACAATCGTAAATAATTTTTCATGCAGCTTTGAAATTAGAATTTTTATTTGAACAATCTTTTTTCATTTAACTACTCTTAAATAGGTTTTTTTCTGACAAGCAAACATTATCTTATTTATTATATGAAACACTATTCAGTTATAAATTTTGAACAAAATAATATAGCTTTTGCCAGTTTAAAAAAATTAAAAATTTTAAAAACTAAGTCATTAGCATTTTTCACCACTAAAATCAGTATGCTATTTGTTGTGTGAAATGTACTGTACATCTATTTTGAACAAAATTATCATAGACATTTTTGAAAATTTTAGAATTTTAAGAAATAAGTCATTAGTAAGCCACTAGAACTAGAAATAAATTTTCAGTTTCACTTCCAGGAATGATCATATAACATCGAAATATTAAGTATGAACGAAATATATGAAATAAATCTTTTCGGCTGTAGACAAAGACGTAAGGTCGTACATAACTGTAGAACCCACATTTTTTGTGTTAGGGGACACATAACACGTCAAGATACATTTTTTACTACTACAATTTTATTCTTTCTTCATATGATAAAGTAAAAAAAAACAATTGAAATTATTTACTTAATCCTTCAAATAACACACTTATTGAATTAATTATTTCCCTTTCCCTTCTTTAAAGACTGCTCTAATGCACATTGATCATATACAAGGAAGTCCACACATGGCATATGAGGAAAGTCAAGAAAGAACATTCGGTTAATTAAAGTTAATATAAATACAATAAAACATCCTGAATGTGTAACACGCTATTCATGTAAGGCTAAAGATCAAACCAAAGCTTCTCAATGCCGTATCTTTAGTAATAATGATTTTAATCCGTGTCTCCCGCTGTGATGTCATGTGCATAAAAGAACAAAAGCGCAACTCAGAGCGCGCTTGCTCTGATTAATAGCCGCACAGAAGGAGTCTAGATCTAAAAAGAAACGTAAAATCAACCTTCATTAATAATGCCGGAAAATTTGCTTGTTCAAATTGACGTCAACTTTACACCAAAGACTATACATATTTAAATACACCTTAGAAGCAACATTTATTGTCAAGACATTTCTTTTAACACCACGTCTTAATAACAATTCGGGTTATACGCCTATTTACTAATTACGCTAATGGATTTAGGGATTAAGAAAGTTACATTTAAAGGAAGTGTCCCCGAATTTACGTGGAAGAAGAGTGAAAAACCATTTTGGGAAAACCACACTCAGTACACCCGACCGAGATTCGAACCTTGATCTCCCCATCATAGTAACGCCTTAGACTATGCCACCACTGAGGCGAGTAATATTTATTTTAATTAGGTCACTTACTCTAGCCTTAATGCCAAATTTTAAAGTTTGGTACATAGTTAGGAAAGGTGAGGAAAATAAACTTTTCCAAACATCTATAAAACGTTGGCTTTCTTTTCTTTTTCTGCATATTTTAGAACGTCATTTTTATTTTCTCTCAAGCCCTCGGAGAAAAGATGTATGGTGATCGTAAAAAATAATAGTAATCAAATTCAAGATATTAATGGAAGGCAACGTTTTATGACTCCCTGAACCAACAAACTTGGGTTTCACGATGTCATCTGTCCATCCCTTTGTAGTTCTGTATCTCGGCCTGAAGCTCAAAGAGGAGGCAGAGGACAGGGTGCATTGGAGGTCTAAGTTTAACTGACAAAATGAATGGACCTGTCGTAAGACAGAACACCTAATAATAATAATTTCAATTTCAATTTTATTTACTATGGCCAACAGTCGTAAGACATATAACAGGCCAGCACTGAAAAGTACACAATTACCTTAAAATATAAATATTTACACGAGAAAATAAGATAAGCAATAAGAGATAAATAATTTTATATATTGTTGAATAGTTCCGAAAAAAAGTAATTAATAATGATATGAATAAAAAATAGCAATAATAACAAATGACTAAAGAATTGTTACAAGCGGTAACAATATGCAAAAAATAAATCAGAATATTGTAGATTTAAATATTATAGTATAATAATTATATTAATAACAATAATAACAATAAATCAAGCATTTTAATAAGTTCCCCCTGAGGAATTTTTTTAATTGATTATCTAACTTTAAAATTAAGTGTATTTTAAGAGAAAAAGTGAAATAAAGCAATTATCTCAAAATTGACTCTTAATATTCTAATTCAAATTCATATTTAAACATGGTTTTAGAAACAAAATGACGCATTTCCTTATCTCAAAAAATGAATTTGAGGGTACTTTACAAATGTGTACATTTTCAATTCTGACCATATTATCTTTGCCGCTATTTGAGATAAGAAATAACTTATCATTTCAATGCTATTGTATTCCTTTATTATGAAACCTTTATTTAAAATAATATTTTATAAAATAAATATTTTTTGGACTATACCCAAATATATTTTTTTAAGTACAGCTTTAAGAAATGGGATGTTGAAAAGGCACAGCACATATATTATGTTTCTGTAACAGTGTATATTATTTCTTGTATGTTCTTTGGATAAATGCGATGTTTATTTCCTCCCATTATATTTTATAACAATGTGTATTATTTTGTTTCACTTATCTTGAAGAGTTATAAGTATAGTTTATAAAAGGAGGGAGAAAGTTTGTGCTGTGGTTCTTAAGACAGTAATTGTTTTGTTGATGCCAGTCTTGAGGAATATATTCTAACAAATAATGGGATAGTTTTTTTACAACATATAAAGTTTGATTTATGAATGAATTCTATAGTTTTGTTTATCTCTTTCCAGTGATTTCCATATTACTTGTAAGGTGCATATATTAATATAAACTGCCGCAATAATAATGATAATTCTATGTTATAGATTCGAACCCCAGCCTACGCGTCAACAGTGACCTTGGTAAATGCAAGTCTCACGCTTTGGGCGGCTGACCTTGACTCTTGGAGTGCGTGTAGAAAAAACCAATAATCTCTTACTCGCCTCCACCTTCACCCCTCACCCCCCTTTAACTTCGTCAACCTCTTTTTACTTGTCCTTTGGCAAGATCAGGTAATTAAACTTGATTTGAATATCGACTGCTTTTCTCAGAGGCTACAAAATAGTATATTGGTGACCTGGCAGTCTAGGGGGTAAGTTGTCAGACTTCTATGCTGGGTTCCGGGGCTTAATCCTCGGTCCCGGCACAGGTTTATCTGATCACCAAACCCTTCCTTCACCTCTGACAAGACGTGTATTAATCACAATTTGTGAATGTGTGGAATGCCAGGCCTCCACCGGGGTTCGGATCCCACGTTAAACTGTAGGTCCTCCATTTCATCTCACAATCAGCCTACCATTACACATTAGCGTAAGTGCGTATAATACGAATGGTTAGTAAGACGCGGTGCTAAAAAAAAACACCTACCGGTAATTTTAAAATAATAATTTTCTTATCTTCGCTCCACACAGGTATGCTCTGTGAATAAGATGATTCGAATATTATTTATATATACAGGGTGAGTTTTAACTTATGTTACAAGAGTTAGGAGCATATTCCTTATGAATAACTAGGAAGGAAATGTGTAAAGTTTTGCTTTTAAGCCATTATAAGGGAGCAATTTAACAAATGATTCGAAGAACAGTAACCGAAAAGAGGTATGTACTTTTATAGCTCAGTGTACAGTAGGTAATCTTACAAAAGACTTCGTGCAAACATTCACGTCTTATCATAGCAGATGTTCAAATTGCCGGCCACCAACATCCAGACAGTACCGACATCTCCTGAGCACGGGCTGTCGCACGCTTTGAAACATGTCTGGTGAGTTTCGGACATTGTTTCACGCTGCGACAATTCGGGGGCGAGGGTCGGGTTCGCGTTCCATGGGTGTGCTGTACGCGGCACTTTTGATGTGACCCCAAAGAAAGAAACCCAGGGGATTCAGATCTGGCGAGCGTGCTGACCATGGATCAGGCCCTTGGTGGCTGCGTGGCAGGGTGAAAGTATTTGATTTTCAAGGGCTCCCTTAATAATGGCTTAAAAGCAAAACTTTACATTTCCTTCCTAGTTATTCATAGGGAATATGCTCCTAGCTTTTGTAACATAAGTTAAAATTCATCCTGTATACATCTTATGAATCCTCAATAGCCTTATAACAAATTTAAAACATTTAGTTTCGAATAATCACCCAAGTGGTTTAGACAATAAACCAATTACAAGTCAAACTATTTTGTCTTCATTCTGCTGGTTTTTGTTTTACTGTCCGTATAATGATGGAGCTAAACTTTCATTTTGAATGTTCCATTACACATAGAGTTAATAGTCGAATGTGCTTTACACACGAAGGTCACATTAAAGTGATAAAAACATTTAATCTTTCCCAACATTGCTAATGTTTAAACCTATTTTGATTTTAACAAAAAGCAATTAGGTTTATTTTAACTTTATATTTCTAAGTGAAAAAAAAGTTTATCAAGTCAGATTATTTACCTTTAAGGTAAATTGAAAAAATTTTGAAATAAGATATTTCATAATTTTAAAAGTGTTTACAGTATTTAAATGTAATATTATTTATAGGTTTTTTTAAATTTATATTGTTGTAGTGGTTTAAAACTTTTGATCTTCTTAGAGGTTGACACTACACTTTTCTAGAAATGGCCTTCGGTGGTCTTGGGGTAAATAAACCGCCTCAGTACTCGATGATAGTGGGCTCAAACCCAGGCGGAGTCAAGGAATTTTTTATTGAGCGGTAGAAATCCGTAGCACAACTTCCTTTGGAGGGGAAGTAAAGCCGTCGGTCTCATGTCGATAGTGGTTTGTAAAAGAACCTTGGAAATTATGCAAAAATATCTTTCCTGGCAAAATTGGCAGCTCCTTTCACTCTCGCTCGTAGAAATTCTTATGTGCTTATATATAACCAGTCGGTTCAAAAAGTGCACGATTAATACTTCAAATAAATACATAAATAAATAAAAAGCTTACTTAGAACACTAAATGTTAAGTTTTAATTTTCGACTCAACCGTGATTTGAACTAAGATATCTAATAATTGTCCACTTTTGAGCCAATCTGAGGCTTGAATGAAATACCAGACAAAGTAATTCAAGTAGTTACACTTTCTAGAAAAATGTATTGCGCCTAATATAAATTTAAGGTAAGAATAATTTCATACTTAGTTTACCCTTAAAGGAAGGTAGGAAACTTACCTTCGACGTTTCAGCTATGACATGGCTTATGATATAGGGCCATAGTTTAACTGTAATCCATCAAGGAAAGACTGCTAACTGTTAAGGTAAATGGAGTGTACATCTATAGTCCAATTGTCATAGAAAGGGACTTTTGGAAAATACTAACTTATTTTGCTGTCAAAATTGATAACATTCTACCATTTTATAAATGTTGTTCTATAAAGATAAAATTGTTTTATTGTTATTTATTAGTTCGTAGGTAAAAGTAAATTATAAATTAAGATTAAAACAACACACAACCATAAAAAATAAACAAATATATTTTCTTCTACAAAAAAAATGTTCATACAACTTCCGAGAGGGGTATATTTTAGCAAAAGAGGAAAAAAAATTGCATTAAATTATTTATAAATTACTAATACATTTTTTAGATTACGTGTAATCCAATGGCTATTTTTATTTTAGCACCGCGTGTTATTATCCGTTCATGCTATTGGCATAATATGTACTAATTACACTAATTTGTTAGGGATGAGGAAGATTGAACTTAGTGGAAGTGTATCCGCATTTGCGGGGAGGAAGAGTGGAAAACAATTAGTAAAAACTACCCTCAGTACATCCAACCTGGACTCGAGCCCCGATCCCCCCATCATCAGCAATCTGGTCTATTGAGAGAATTACACCTCTATACCATCCTACCACCGAAGTGAGTACTATGGTTATTGGTAGCATAAATCAATGGGTAGGGGGTGAGGAAGGTAAACTAGAGGAAGTGCAACCGCATTAGCATATAGAAAGGATGATGGGGGGGGGACATGTGAACTAAGCCGAGACTCGAACCTTGGCCCGTAATCCTGCATCCCTGAGGGCTGTTACCGTGGATTTAGAGGAAGGGGGTGAAAGGGAGGGGGTCATTGGCGTGTTCACTAATTGCTTTCGTTAATTGCCTCCAAGTTTCACGTTCTAAGAGAGATACAGTGACTGAAGAAGTTGTAAGTTTCGGGTCTTGGGGCTAGGATTGGAGGAGGGAGGGTGTGTGTGAGTCATGACTAGGGTTAGTATGGAGGAGGGAGGGGATGTGTGAGTCATGACTA